>JAXCGZ010000323.1:20000-84684 GCA_037179515.1 Halocaridina rubra
TTATATAATATAGCATATACCACTTAAACCATATGCATTATCAATCTCGCTAGATATAGCATTACTATGTTTCATTGTTACCTGCTATACTAACCTGATATATATACTGCCATCATCAAACATTATCTAATATTATCAGATCATTTTTCAATATGTTACACTGATATATAGTCGTCTGTTGTAGAAGGCAAAAGTGATATATTACCATAAATTAACGTTCACCATGACCCAGTGGCCTTCAGGGAATTAGAATATACAGCGTTACCATACAAAGCAATTTATGTGTATGTAAGAGTATATATTTCTTGGTGTCATAATTGATCTATTCAAGTGAGGAGAGGAGTGTTCTCTGCCTCCCATAGCTCATACTCTTTTTCTCTTAATTGTCATTTTCTTCCTTCCATTTTGGAGATGGATAGGTTCTATCCAAGTAAAGAGTTGAACTTCCTCTGCCTCCTAAAGTACATTTTCTTCTCCCTTCTTCCGCAATGTCTTTCTTTTTAGCGGATGGTTGGGTTTTTCTTCCAGTGAGTTGAGTGTCCTCTGCCGCCCTTAGCTCATACTCTCTTTATCTCTTCCTCTGCATTTCTTTATTTCCATTTTTGCAGATAGGTGAAAAAAAAATAAATTTAAAATATATATATATATATATATATATATATATATATATATATATATATATATATATATATATATATATATATATATATATATATATATATATATATATATATACATATGCATATATATATATATATATATATATATATATATATATATATATATATATTATATATATATATATATATATATATATATATATATATATATATATATATATATATATATATATATATATATACACAGGGTGACCACAAAGTCTGGGTACATAGGAAATTTCACTATGCAGACCTATTCAATCGAGTTCACCTGAATTTTGTAAAGCGCATCAAATTATGCATTGAAAATGATGGAAATCATATTGAAAATATTATTTATTAACATTAGATTTAAATAAAATTGTTTTGTTTTAAATGTATGTGTTAATCTCGTGTGTACCCATACTTCGTCTGGGTACACACGAGATTAACACATACTTTTAAAACAAAACAATTTTATTTAAATCTAATGTTAATAAATAATATTTTCAATATGATTTCCATCATTTTCAATGCATAATTTGATGCGCTTTACAAAATTCAGGTGAACTCGATTGAATAGGTCTGCATAGTGAAATTTCCTATGTACCCAGACTTTGTGGACACCCTGTATATATATATATATATATATATATATATATATATATATATATATATATATATATATATATATATATATATATATATATATATATATATATATATATATATATATATGTATATATATATATATATATATATATATATATATATATATATATATATATATATATATATATATATATATATATATATATATATATATGAATTTAAGGAACACCTTATACAAAAATACTATTTTTCTGGGGCTATAACAGTATGCGAACCCGTCCCATGGCTTCTGGCACTGGCAGTACAACGATATTCAGATATTCAGAGAGCAGTAAGGTCAAGGAGACTTTTATATATATATTTTTTTTTTAAATGTACAGATCTAGTAGAAATTTGGAATTCTAATTTTGATAAGTACATTGACAGTGGTAAATAAAGCGTACGTGAAACATATATTGCCTCTGGCCGGGATTCAAACCTAAGAAAAACAATAATTTTGTTCACATCAAAGTATACATAAAATATTCAGAGAAAATTTTGCATTTTTTTTTTCATTGAAAGCTTTGTCGCGAGCTTTGAGGTAAAAAGCAGATTTTTTTTTTCATTGAAAACTTTGTCTTGAGGTAAAAAGCAGTTACTTTTTTTTCTTCATTGAAAACTTTGCCTTAAGTCTTGAGGTAAAAAGAAGTTACTTTTTTCTTCATTGAAAACTTTGCCTTAAGTCTTGAGATAAAAAGCAGTTATTTTTTTTTCGTTGAAAACTTTGTCTTAAGTCTTGAGATAAAAAGCAGTTAAATTTTTTCATTAAAAGTTTGTCCTAAGTCTTGATATAAAAAGCAGTTACTTTTTTATTTCATTGAAAACTTTGTCTTGAGTCTTGAGGTAAAAAGCGTTTACTTTTTTTTTTTTTATTGAAAACTTTGTCTTAAGTCTTGAGATAAAAAGCAATTACATTTATTTTTCATTGAAAACTTTGTCTTAAGTCTTGAGATTAAAAGCACTTACATTTTTATTTTCACTGAAAACTTTGTCTTGAGTCTTGAGGTAAAAAGCAGTTACTTTTTTTTCATTGAAAACTTTGTCTCGAGTCTTGAGATAAAAAGCAGTTACATTTCTTTTCATCGAAAACATTGTCTTAAGTCTTGAGATAAAAAGCAGTTAATTTTTTTCATTAAAACTTTGTCCTAAGTCTCGAGATAAAAAGCAGTTACATTTTTTTCACTGAAAACTTTGTCTTGAGTCTTGAGGTAAAAAGCAGTTACATTTTTTTTTTCATTGAAAATTTGTCTTGAGTCTTGAGATAGAAAACAGTTAGTTACATATTTATGAGTGTGACACCGGGACAGGCATCATCAGAGTATATATATATATATATATATATATATATATATATATATATATATATATATATATATATATATATATATATATATATATATATATATATATGTTCCGGTTTTACGTCACGGACTCCCTTTTCTATCAAGGGCTAGGACGGTTGCCTTCTTGCGAAGGACTTGTTTTGGCAGATGTAATCGTTACCCTGAGTGCATGCCCTTGCTAACCTCAGACCGTGACGGGGCGCCAACACTCGACCTGACGCCTCAGAGTCGCGGACGCTACCGCTTGAGCCACGACGACCAGTTATATATATATATATATATATATATATATATATATATATATATATATATATATATATATATATATATATATATATATATATATATATATATATATATATATTATGATATACATAGTTCTTTGTTTATATTTGTTTTTCGTTTATATATTAATTTATATATTCATTTATTCATTTCGTTTGTTATTCAAAAATTATTTAATTATTTTCCTGTGAATAATAGACCTTAAAAAGTTTCTTAATGAAAGATAAGCTTCTGTCACTATTATAATAAGAAATAATCGTTTAATATCCTATTTCGACATAACACGTACTAAAGATAATCTGTATCTCATTTTGTCAGCTTTTCTAATGTTCTTACGGGGTCGCTGTTTCTGACTAACTTCTATGGAGAATTGTTTTGGGTTTAGCTTGATATAGCCGTAGGACGGCCTGGGACGGACTCCGAGTAGCTCCTTTGGTGGTCGTATATGAATAGACATTTACCCCAATTTTCCCAAATAGACCCAAGAACACATGCAGCTAATTCTTATGTGTGTGTAATTTCCTAATTGTAATTACCTAATTGTGTTTACGGGAAAGAGCCCAATGCTCGTATCTTCCCGTCTCCTCATCGGTTCCATTTTATACTTAGTGATACTTATCATATCTGTCCTTAAAACTATGGATTGAGATAGCAATAACTACCTCCTCGCTTAGCGAATTCCAATTATCAGCTACTCTTACACTGAAAAAGTATTTCCTTACATCCTGCAAAGAAGTTTTCTTACGAAGCTGCAAACTATGACCTCTAGTTCTAGAGCCAGCCTTATCAAAATATCGATCCCTATACACTCTATCATAACCATGAAAGAATTTAAAGACTCTCACCATATCCCCCCTCAATCTTCTAGCTTCGAGTGATGGTAAGTCTAATTCCCTCAGCCTCTCATCATAACTGAGATTGCGTATTTCTGGCACCAGTTTCGTGGCATGTCTTTGAACTTTTTCAAGCTTAGCTATATGCTTTTTCAAGTGCGGATTCCAAAAGGGGGCTGCATATTCGAGTTTTGGCCTCACATAGGTTACATAAATATTTCTGAACATTTCCTTGTCCATGTGCCTGAAGGCTACCCTTACATTTGATAAAAATGTATATGCTGCCCTTACTATGCCATTTATATGTATTTTTGGAGACAAATCTGCCAGTATGTTTACTCCTAGATCTCTCTCATTTTCTGTCTCTTGAAGTTGTACTCCAGCCACCGAACATATTCACGAATGAATTTACAGACTCTGGTAGGTCATTTACATATACAAGGAACAAAAGTGGCCCTAAAACTGAACCCTGTGGAATTCCACTACTAACTCTTCTCCATTCAGACACTGAGTGTCTCACTCTAACCCTCTGTTCCCTTCCTTCTAAGTAAGTTTTTATCCATTCCAAGATATTTCCACCTATTCTAGCCATTACTTGCAGCTTCTTAATAAGTCTCCCATGTGGAACAGTGTCAAACGTTTTCTGTGTGTGTGTGTGTGTGTGTGTGTGTGTGTGTGTGTGTGTATATATATATATATATATATATATATATATATATATATATATATATATATATATATATATATATATATAATTTGCCTAATTGTGCTCACGGAGAAGAGCACTATGCTCATAATTCCCGTCTCCTTGTTGGTATCTTTTGTTACTGAAACTGTGAATGCAGTTAACTTTTACTGTTTCTTTACTTAGAGAATTTCAATTATCAACTATTCTTACAGTTAAGAAGTACTTTCTTACAACCTTCAAACTAGTTTTCTTACGAAGTTTCAGACTCTGATCTCTACTTCTAGAGCCACCTATAATAAAGTATCGGTCCCTATCAACTATCTTAAAATCATTAAAAACTATAGAAGCAGTTAGCATATCTTCCTCTTTCATTTAGCTCCCATTGGTGGTAAATCTAACTCTTTCAGCCTTTTCTTTTAACTGAAATTACTTATCTCTTTCACCAGCCTCGTAGCATGTCTCTGAGCATTCTCGATTTTTTTTCAAGCGAGGATTCCTGAAGGGTTCTGTACATTCAAGATTAGGCCTCACATAAGTCATGCAAATATTTCTGAAAATTTCTTTGTTCGTCTACCTGAAAGCTACCCTTATCTTTACTAAGAAAGCACACACTGCCTTTACTATAGTGTATTTACCTAATTGTGTTTATGGGAATGAGCCTTATGATCGTGTGTGTGTGTGTGTGTGTGTGTGTGTGTGTGTGTGTGTGTGTGTGTGTGTGTGTGTGTGTGTGTGTGTGTGTGTGTATGTTTAACGACTAAATGCTCTCGATAAGTTTTTTTCGGCTACGCATGAATTCCTTTGTCTTCTCGATCTTTGTTTGAGACTTTATTTTTTTTAATTTTCTATTTTTGTTGTTATTTTGGGGGGGCTTCGACATGCCCCATCACGATGGTGTACCCATGCAAGGGCATTCCAATCACGAACATACATTAGGAGACAACACTCTTTTATGTAGCGCTGTTTGAGTGTCATTATGAGTGACAAACCCGCGTGAAGCCCACCGCTGGGCGTTAGGAAGGTCATCCACTCTAATTCCCCAGCTCCAACCTGGCTGATTCCTACCCTCATTTAAATGGGGATTAATAATGATACAAAAATGACAGATTATTATTATTATTATTATTATTATTATTATTATTATTATTATTATTAGTAGTAGTAGTAGTAGTAGTAGTAGTAGTAGTAGTAGTAGTAGTAAACCCATAGCAATTAAATTTCAAACCATATGGTTTTAGTGGCTTGATTTCCATATAACTTTGTTAATTGGAGGGTGGGAAAATTTATGCGCACACACACACACACACACACACACACACACACACACACACACACACACACCTGACACTTTGACACTGGGGGTTACCTTTATGTGATGGTAAAAGTCGCCATTCGTGTCCATAATTTTAATGAACGTTGCGCTGTTTCTGTGATTTATTAGACCGGTCATTTGGCCTCACTTCTTTTTTCTTTTCTTTTTGTATAATTTTAGTTTCTGCTTTCATATATTCTCTCTCTCTCTCTCTCTCTCTCTCTCTCTCTCTCTCTCTCTCTCTCTCTCTCTCTCTCTCTCTCTCTCTCTCTCTCTCTCTCTCTCTCTCTCTCTCTCTCTCTCTCTCTCTCTCTCTCTCTCTCTCTCTCTCTCTCTCTCTCTCTCACTCTCTCTCTCTCTCTATCTATCTATCTATCTATCTATCTATCTATCTATCTATCTAGCTCAGTTGAACCTCTTCAAAGTAATCCCACAATCAGACAAATGAAAAAACATTAGCTTTTAGTATTTATTGTCTCTCTCTCTCTCTCTCTCTCTCTCTCTCTCTCTCTCTCTCTCTCTCTCTCTCTCTCTCTCTCTCTCTCTCTCTCTCTCTCTCTATTTCTATCTATCTATCTATCCCTCATCTATCTATCTATCTATCTGTCTAGCTTAGTTGCACCTCTTCAAAGTGATCCCACAATCAGACACATGAAAAAACATTAGCTTTTGGTATTCATTCTCTCTCTCTCTCTCTCTCTCTCTCTCTCTCTCTCTCTCTCTCTCTCTCTCTCTCTCTCTCTCTCTCTCTCTCTCTCTCTCTCTCTCTCTCAGCTTATTGATGGATAGGTAAAAATTACAGGAAAATTTCTCCAAGAGACGGGCGTTGGGATCGTGTCACGATCTAATTCCCTTGGTTTGGAATCAAACAAAAGATCTCCTTCTCCCACCTCCATAACCCACTTGACCCCTCCCCTCCCCCTTCTATGCACCCCCTACATGCCCCTACCTTTGTAAGGTACTCAAGCCCTCCCTTTTCTTTTGCACGTATACTATAAGGGCTGGAAAAACTTTTTGATTGACCCAGTTCTACTTGGAATTTTAGAATCAGATATGTCATTATTATTATTATTATTATTGTTATCATTATTAGTATTCTAATAATAATAATAATAATAATAATAATAATAATAATAATAATAATAATAATAATAACAAATATTATTATTCTTCTTATTATTATTATTATTATTATTATTATTATTATTATTATTATTATTATTATTATTATTATTAATTATTATTACTCTAATAATAATAATAATATTAATAATAATAATAACAGATATTATAATTATTATTATTATTATTATTATTATTTTTATTATTACTCGAAGCACTGACCTGTAAGATTCTCTATCCATATTAACCCACTCATGAAATGGTATACTTACTGATCCTGCTGAACTGGCAGGGGCTACACACACAAGGAAGCCACAACACTCCTTTAGTCACCTAGAGAGTTAGTCCCAGAAATATTTATTAAGCCACCATGGGGATTCGAACTCAAGATTTTTTGGGAGAGACGTAATTGTTTAGAATACATCAACTACCAAAATATATGACTGAGAGGGTGTGGCCACACTGAACGCAATTGTGACTATAACTGCATGGACACACTGCATGCGATTTGCTTGGAAGGCAACGGATAGCCTAGCGATTATGTTGTAAGAACACGCTCATCATATGTAATGCGATTAACCATATTGAATGAGATCGCATACTGTGTGACGTCTCACAATATATGACATGCTTTGGTTCTTGCTGCTGACCTCCTAAGCCATCCTCTACCCTCCAAACGAATCGTGTGCGGTGTGACTGTGCCCTAAGTGTTGTAGTTGCCACAGTTTTGGTAATTTATCCAGCCAATAAAATCACATGTTGGACCCAACCCGGATTTTCCATTCCACCAAAGATAATAATGCACTGTTCTATGTGTCACAGTCCCTATCCGAATAAGGGTGGACATACATGTTGGAGCTGGGGTACTTACTCTGGATGTCCTTCCTAACGCCCCATGATGAGCTTGAACCCGCATGAGCCCCTTTTGTGCTCGCGCGCACTACCACTGAGCTAACAATTCACAAAATAATATATTGAAAATTATATCACAAAAATAAATTGGAGCAGCTCGGTGAACACCTCACCTATATCCCACCTAGGAGGTCCCAAGTTGACATCCCCAAAGTGGCTGTAATTGTTGCCCAGTGAAAGAGACATTTACGTATGTAAGGGAGAGGGTAGTAACGTCCAACATAGGCAAATAACTCCTATTCAGCTCAGCTTTTTCAGCGAGTACCTGATATGCGAGAGATCAGTTAATTAAAAATTCCTGGGTACGGCTTTTATTAAAGAAAATATGCCTACCTGTGGCACTCACATAAAGAAAAGGTCAAGAAAAAGGTGAAAAGGTCAAATGTAAGACTTCAAGAGCCATTGAATCATAATTGGATTACCAGACTTGTAAGTCTAAAAGCGTAATGTATTCCTACTCTTCTTTGTGTGGGGCCAATAGCCTATTCCTCTGCACTTGTGTTCATTCCATGTTCCTTTGTTTTATGTTCTCGTTTTCTTTGTTCTGTATTACCCGTTTTCTTTCTTATATCCCGTTTTCTATGTGCTCTTTGCATTTTCTCTCAACTTTCACCCTGGATATTTATCCATTTAATGTGGTTTTCATCCTTTTTTTTCAATATCAGTCCTTTGGACATTTAAATATATATGTTGTAGAATCATTTGGACATTTCTTTTTTTCTCTTTTTTTTTTATGAGTCTGACTCCGCGACAGGCAATTGTAATTGCCCTAATCAGGCTTGGGCACCAAGAAAACAATGATAGATAAAGAAAAATAGAGATAGGAGTGTTATCGCTTGCCAGATGTGAGGGGGTAATGCGAGATGTGTAACGAATATGCCAGAATGTTAGGTGTAGATGTAAGACTTTATATCGGGCTGTCATGCCAAGTCTTATTTTGTCCCATAGACCTTCAGTTGTAGTATCACAAAAGGCGGCTTGTGTTGTATGTAAAGATATTGAAAGTATTGTATATATATATATATATATATATATATATATATATATATATATATATATATATATATATATATATATATATATATATATATATATATATATATATATATATATATATATATAAAGTTTAATCAAATAAATTATTTACATTTGCATCAACTCTGTTTATTAAAGTTCAAAGTATAAGATGTACATTTTATTATTATTAATTTGTTTTATGTATAACTCTATGTTTTATCCCTCTCCTTTTGACACCTAACTTCTTGGCTCTACGCAAACACCAGTTCTTTTTCTCATCAACTAGTGATTCCTTCATTATTTTCAATCACGATCCTCAGCTAAATAAACCATTCTTCCTGGTCCCTTCTACTTCTCTTTCTAGGTTTCTTTCCATTCCCATCCTTTATCATCACTGCTCTATATCCTCTTGGTTCTCGGTATTCCCTTTATATTCCAAGTCTTCTGAAGTAAGGTTTACCAGGCGCTCGCTTTCATCCCAGAGCTTTCTGGCCACTGCTCGATCTTTGGCAATAAGACTTGTAGCTGCAATCTGGAAAGACACATATAATTTGCATTTTTTTTTTTAACGTTTCATGTGTTACTATTAGTCACCATTTGGGGGTGGATACAGGCTGGATGCCTTTCTAATCGCCAACTTAGGGCTCGAACACTGGTCTGTCACCTCTCGAGTCGAGCATTCTACCGCTACGCTACGGAAGTCCCCATGATATGTAAGGATTTATTCATACAAAACCAATTACAAAAATAGTTTACAGTTATATCTGATCATCTATAGAATGAATTAGATCACAGCAATAATCAACACTTTAAAAAAAAAAAAAGAATATATGATACAGAGATTGCATTTGTAAAGCGCTTTTACACCGAAGCGACACGTCGCACGTGGCATGCCTGTTGAAAACGAACATCAGGAAATATATAAAACCTTTCACACAGAAGTGGTGTGACGCAAGTCGCACATGGCACATGGGACGTGTCACGCCACTTCTGTGTGAAAGGTTTCATATATTTCTGGATGTTCGTTTTCAACTGATGTACTACTACTACTACTACTACTACTACTACTACTACTAATAATAATAATAATAATAATAATAATAATAATAATAATAATAATAATAATAAGCTCGAAGAAAATATATACTGAGATAAATATATATTTTTATATATGGAACACACCTGGCAATCAACAAAATATTCGCCTGATACATGCTCCACATCTTCGGCCACAGCTAAAAAGTTGGTTGTCTGAGCTCCCAATTCTTCACCCTGGCAAAGATAATTTTTTTTTTCCTCGTGAGCGACATAGGCATTCACCTAAACTTAATTAAACAAAATAATAATCCAGTGTTGTCATGTATGAATTTTTATTTATTTATTATTATTTTATTTTTATGTAAAAAGATCTTTGTTAAATATTAGATGTCTCGTGATTGAACATTATTATTAACTTATAATCAGTTAAGATTTTGCATAAACTGATCAGTTGTCGTAACATTAAATAATCTATAAAGGTCTAGAGCTAATCTGCATGTTTTCCTGTCAGACCCAGCAATGTGGTTACAATTAAGTTAAAAAAAATAGCTTATGAAATAACGCTTCATCACCTCCCGTCCATACCCCACCCTATTGGTGAGGTTTTGTAGTGGTAAGGCATAATTTCATGGTGGATAGGAATGCCAACGCGTGGCACTCCCATTCCAGTTAATAGGTTCTTACGATAAGCAAGAAATACCTTTTGAGGCACTCTTTCTACCCTCAAACCGGGAATGATACCAATCTTACCTTGAATATATATATCAAAGGATGAAACAAAATCTTCCTAATGTTAAATCTATCTTTCTTATTGCTGGCAATTTGAGTTGTAACTACTCCCGGATGAGCGCAGTTAGCTGTGACCCCTTCGAATAATAAGAACAATAATCATTATGATAATAATGGTAATAATAATGACAATAACAGTAATAACGATGAAAAATGTAATTATAAGGATGCAAAACATTACTAAAAAGCAAAAAAAAACACTTGGTGGAAGAAGATCTATAATATATAACAAGTTTTTGCATCCCAAACATCAATATAGTGCTAAATAAGTAAGTATATAAATATATGTATTAATAAATATATAAATTAATAAATATATATATCACTTACCTGTACCCCTTAATCTGTCAGCTAGTTCAACAGTGAATAGGACATTGCACAATTTAGTTTGAGCATAAACGTTCAAACTACCATCATAAGCTTGTCTCTCATAATTGATGTCGTCTAGATCACTCTTTACCCATTTATGAGCAAGAGATGATACGGTCACTACTCTGCTTGGAGCACTGGATTTCAGCAAGCCTGCAGAGATATTACCGATCATAATGAATGAAATCAACAGATGCGTCGCTAGTGGTGAAGGATATCATAAAACTTACAGAGTAACAGCCTGTGAAACACATCATAAAAGAATACATTGCAGACAACCACATACGCCACCAACATGACATACAGTCCTTGAGGACTCTATGAGAAAGCCTGAGATTGTGGTTGCTCTTACGAACTTGGGGCTCTCCGGCAAGGCAGTTTAGGGAACAACAACAATCTACAGAGTAGTTAAAGATCTTTATAGATCTATAGTGCTTTCATGAGTAATTTCTCCCCCCTTTTTCATGAGTGTGAGTCTGGGACGAAGAATATTGCCCTTATCGGGCCCGGGCACAAAGAAAGCATTTACGAAAATATAGCAGCTTAAGGACAAGGTAGAAATAAGAGAATGATAAACAATAAAAAAGACACGCGGAAAGATAGTCAAAGCAATGATGAAAAAGAAAGCAAAGAGAAACTAAGATGAGGAGTTTCATGACTTGTCAGATGTGAGGGGATAATAAGAGATTTGTAACGAATACGCCAAGCGTTCGGTGTAAATGTAAGCATAGTTAAAAAAAAAAAACGTAGCTGAAAGAAGAGCAGTCCTGGCTAGCCCTGTTTAAGTGGTGATGGATATTACAATGCTTACAGAAAAGTTCAAGATCTTTATAAACCTCTATTGTTTATAAGAGCAACTTTTCGCTTCTTAAATGTTTAGCAAAACATCTGAAGAGAAAAGGAAGTCCTCTTGTAAGTGCAAGGGGCTAATATCTTCAACTGTCACGTACTTAGCACTTTTAAGACCCTTATTACCATAACTGAGAGTTATAGCAGGCTCTTGAATGTTTACATGCTCTAGAATTATTTTCGCATTCCCTACTTAGCACTTTCAAAAGCTAGTACTCAGCACTTTCAAGAGCCAGCACTCCCATTCTCAAATAGAAAATCTTTGAGAATATAAGCTGTGGACCTTGAAAATGCTTAAGATTTATAAATATGTTCAACTATCTCGTCCACAGTACTTTTAAGATGCACTAATCTCTATCTCAATTGTATCACAAAACCTTTGAGCATGAGTTATATCCTTTGAAAGTGCTGAGGATACACAAATTCTTTCAACTACTTTGGGTTTCTTTTAATAGTGAATCAGATTATTTGACATTTTTTGGTAACGCGCGACTCATTTGGCAGTTCACGATTCGAGATCCGCCACGGTCTAAGGTTGGTTAAAAAGGGCATTCACTCAGGGTAAAGGCCGCACTTGCTAAAACCAAGGAGGTATCGTCCTAGCCCTTAATAGAAAAGGGAGTCTGTGACGTAAAACCGAATCACCATTATAATCTGCCAACTTTCTTACCACTCTGACATCTCCGGAGTCAGGTCTTATGTCTATGTGTTAATAGTTTATTGTATATTAACGCTAGGTTTTTAACTGCTGAAGTACTATTATTCCTCCAAATCTTGACCTTCTTTTGTTAGGACCCGAGCCTGAGATCTGTAGAATAGGAGTTTACAGATTAGTGCACTTAGCCACAGAGGTACGTAGGTTATAAGACAAAGTGAACTGCGTCAATTCACTATGCTGTGCACGCCTGTTTTACAGGTACAAGGTTGGATTCCCGACAACATGAGGTAAAAACTTTGAATAATTCCAAAGTGGGATTGCATTGAAATGTTTAGTATTTTCATTAATAATGTCATTCGATATCAAAGTTTTCCTGTTGCATCTTCACCAACTCTGTAAACTCCTCTAGTGCAGTTGTTAAGATTATTCTCAGGAGGTTCTGTGTGTGTGTTTTATCATTTAAGGAATACCATGTCTGATTAGCAAAGAATATGTAATTAAATGTACCAAAATGTATCCTATTTAAGCAGAGCTATTTAATAATAGATAAAAAAAAATTGTCACTGAAGAAGCCAGCTATGCTAAGTAAATACTATGTCATGCATAAATGGTACCTTTAATTGCAAGAATACCACAACACACAATGTATATATTATGTCTACATATGTGTAATACATATGTAGATACAATTCTGTGTATTAGTGATACTGTACTTTTAAATACAGACTTTGCTACTTAAAAGTTTGGTTGCATGGTATAAATAGTTATAAGAGTATGTGTCAATGATTAAACAAAGTACAAACTAAGCATTTTAGATATTTAAGAGGATGACTGTGATACATTTAAAGATATAATAAATATGTATCAGTAAGCAAAGGAAGTACAGAGTACATATTTTAGATATTTAAGATTACGGGGTATCAAAGTAATGTAAACACGAAATTAAAACTTATATAATTAAGAACTTTCCTGATTAAAGCATGCACCAGTGATTAACGTAGATAAAACAAACGCCAATTAAGTATACATATAGCTGTGATTATATAAGTTATGGTGATTTAAAGTAAATATAGAAAAAATGCATATTAAAAATTCTTACCAAGCAACATATTAGTTAAGAGAAAGTGACCAAAATGATTCGTTGCCATTGTTAACTCGAGACCATCTTTGGTAAACTCTTTTTTGTCTGGTCCAAGAATGCCCGCATTATTGACCTGAAAATAAATATTATAATGATCAGATAGATATAATAACATATATGAAAACATGAAACTCAATTTGGCCCTAGCTGGGTTTCGAACTTAGGACACATCAGTATTGTGCCAAGGCACTATCAACTGGACCATTTAGCAGTTAGTTGAGTGGTGTCTGTTTTCTTTTAAACCTTCAGTCGTACAGATGGTAGCGCCTTGGCTCACTGATTATGTGTCCTAGGTTGAATCCCGGCCAGAGGCAAAATTATAAGTATTATAATGTTTAATGTAATTGCAATTACATGATATTTTGTTATGTAAAACTACATGAGGCTGTTGTAATCATATATATATATATATATATATATATATATATAATATATATATATATATATATATATATATATATATATATATATATAATATATATATATATATATATATATATATATATATATATATATATATATATATATATATATATATATATATATACTGATTTTCAGCTCTAAATGCTATAATAACTTGAAAATATACTAGACAATGTCAAGAATTATCAACTATTTCATATATTTATTTCCTTATTTGATTAATTCCTCTATATATCCTTCTTCTTTATCAACAACTCTTCCCATATTTATATGGACACGAAAACCTCATCCATGTTCCCCTATATGTCATAAAAACGACTAAAAGGGGAGGAACGAGAGGACATAAGAATCCCTTCCTTTGTATTTTCCTTCCACAGAATCAAGTTTTGCTTTGACTTAGCCACCCGGTTATAAGAGAGATTATAGCTTTTGTGTATACATGTAGATATATATGGAATCGCTGTGTTCCATATTAATACCATCTATGATATAAGCTCAAAGATTTAAGGCCTGATGCCCTGAAACTAATTCCTGTTAAACTTCTATAACATTCAGCTTAATATATATATATTTTTTTTATGAGTGTGACACCGGGACAGGCAAAACCTGCCCTCACCAATAAAGGCCCGGGCACGAGAAAATGCCAAGACGAAGGAAAAGAAAAAGGTTAAGGACAAGGCAGAGATGAGGTTGTGTCACACAAAGGAAAACGACAGACAGAAAAAACAGTCAAAGTACAGAGGACCCAGAGATATGGAGGACTAGGCCCTGAGATAACAATAGATCTGTTTTTTGAAGGATGATAGGTTATAAGAATTAGGAAAGACAGAAGGAGGAAGAGAGTTCCAGAGTCTGGAGGTATATGGGAAGAAGCAATCGCTGCACCGACCAATCCGCAAGCTATAAATCTACACACAGTATCTGTGAGATGAGGCCGCTTGGCGAGTGTTACACGGCCTCGGCAGTGGGGGAGGGATGCAACTCGCCAAGTCATCAGAGCAGCGATGGAAGTAGTAGCGATAGAGAAGAGAAAGGGAAGATACTTTACAGCGAAGAGAGAGAGAATCCAGATTAGAAGTAAGAGAAGGATTATTAATGAGTCTGACCGCCTTAGATTCAACCCTATCAAGAAGAAGCACCCCAGATGTTTTAGTCCCATAGATCACATTCTAAACCTCTGTTTTCCAATAAGAAAAGAAGGTTACCACTGACTTACCAATATATGAAGAGCCTTTTCAGTGTCGATTATTTCTTTAGCGAAGTTTCTCACAGAGCTTAAATCAGATGTGTCGACCTTTTTCACAACAACATTGCTGTTGCCAGTTGTATTGATGATATCATCTGTCAATTTACAATCATGCATGAATAGAGTTAGTGCAACTTGAGATTATGTAGGCATGGAGCATGGATGAAAAAATGTGAAAGATTTTATAACACTGAATTGAGAGAAAAGCATGAAAGGCATTAGTTATCTGCAGTATATCAGAACTATATGTGCACTCTTTTCAAAGGGGATATTTGATACAGGATGTCTGGTAGCCTAAGTATATTAAACAGTCCACTCTCAGCAGCACTAATATGTTAAGTGCCAAAGAGAATTCCTCATTATTATATGTGTGTGTGTGTGTGTGTGTGTGTGTTTAAAAACTTGATTGAAATATTACCAGCAACCCGCTGTGCTTTCTGCACATTTCTGCAAGCCAGTATTACTCTTGCACCTCGCTTGGCTAAGTCACGTGCTGTCTCCTTTCCAATACCTTCAAGAAAAATAATACACAAATTGAGTTGATTATTATTATTATTATTAAACACTGTACAATAAAACCTCAAAAGGCATACATATATGCAGTCTGCTTTCAGGGTATAGTGAAACAATCCTTAGACTTTCAAAGACTGCTGCCTTCATCACCAGAAGGGGGGGTGCAATTGATCAGTTGTATCCCCAGTTGATGGAGGCAGTAGTAGTTTCCGAAAGTCTAGGAGCCGTTTTATTACACCAGTAATACATAATGTGTATACTTATTACTTCTGGGGTTTTCTTGGACAACCTTCATTGTCCAAATTTAATACATACATACGTTATGATAGTTGTTGATATTCATTATTATTTTTAGTATTTCTCAGTAGCATCATAGCGACTACAGTTAATTTAGAATTCATCTTTTAGAATTAGATTGCCTTTCTCTTACCAGCCGCTCCACTGATCAGGGATTAAACTGACACCAAATTGAGCTGGCCTGCTCCTCCAGTGTCTGGATTATTATTATTAACAGTAAGTGGTAGTAGTAGTAACTGTAAACATACCTGAAGATGAACCAGTTACAATTGCCGTTTTTCCATCCAGCCTTCTTGTTGACCGGCAGACACCGGACTGTCCCCGGTAATAAATTCTACATGCTAACAGTATCACAAATATCACGGTTGGTATCCACAGCCACATAGTTCAACCACACTTAACTGGAAGAAATAGATTCAGTTCAATAATATCCATACAATACCCACGTTATCCTGCAACTTGGTGCCCGGGTAAATGGGGAAGGTTGGCGGCAGGAAGGGCATCCGGCCATAAAAACTTTGCCAAAACCAAAATATGGCCAGTATAATTGTATAAATGTGTTTCACTAATTACTGCCTTAATGTCACGTTGGAGGACGTACTGTTCCCTTGACCACCTTGCAAGATGCCTCTCTTGGATATTGTCGTACTATATAAAAGAAGAGCCCTATCCGAAGGCAAGTGGAAGTTCATTTTTATAAATAAACCTAAGATATTAACGCCGTCTCTCAGCCACCTTCTCACTTGTATATTTTAAGTAATTTTGTCTCTGGATAGAGACAAGCTAAAGTGACCATGGGTGCGACCAAATGGTAAAAAAACAAAGATAGAAGGTTCAAGTCCTCATTAAATGCAAAATAAGAGAGAACGAACTATGGGAGGCAGAGGAGGCTGTATTCCTCATTTGGATAAAATCCGCAAAATCACACAACAAAAAAAAATTGGAGAGAAAGAATGATTGTGACACCTGGACGGGTAAAATCTCTTCAGGCCTGGAGAAGAAGAAAATATAATACAAAGAGAAACATATAAAGGGAGTGTTGTGACTTGTCAGATGTGAAGGGCTAATAAGAGATGTGTAACGCATATCCAAGAAATAATCGGTGTTGAGGTAGGCATAGAAAAAGAACCGTAACTGAAGGAACACTTCGAACTGTCCTAGACATTCCTATTAAGTCC
The DNA here is from genome assembly GCA_037179515.1 of Halocaridina rubra. NCBI lineage: Eukaryota > Metazoa > Arthropoda > Malacostraca > Decapoda > Atyidae > Halocaridina > Halocaridina rubra. The sequence continues at coordinate 37,303 of JAXCGZ010000323.1, forward strand.
AAATGACCCTTCTGCTGTAGTATAACAATGGGTGGCTGATGCCATGGGCCAACTTACTACGAACTGGGAATGTTCGCAATGAATTGCTTATTATTACTAGGAAATTTGATAGGAATTGTCGTTTATATTGTGGTCGTACTGGCAATGTTTTGAAACAACTGATTCTCATTACTGGAAATTACAGTAGAAACTGCCGTTTATATTTCTAAAAAAAAATGGGAATACTTTGATAAATTGCTTCATATTACCGGAAATTATAGAGGGAATTTTCATTTGATATTGCGTAAGAAACAGTAGGAATATTTTGAAGGGATTTCCTTTCATACTACGAGATGATAAGGCACTGGAGTGATAAGAAAATGTGAGAAATTAATAAGTCTGAATATTAGACATTAAGGAGAAATGGTCAGGAAATTAAATGTAACATTTATCATATATAATATTTTTAATATAAAATGCCAATTTGCTAGTTCATGGGGCCGCGGTAGCTCATTGGTGAAGTGCGTGAATCGAGAAGTGATCAACGCAGGGACGAGCACCAGGCCATTATTCTCCAACTCCAAGATGTCTGTATCCACTCTCATTCGAATGGGGACTATTGGGACACAAAAAAAAATTCCTTTAAAACATGTATATGTCTTGTCATACTCTCTCTCTCTCTCTCTCTCTCTCTCTCTCTCTCTCACATCATATATATATATATATATATATATATATATATATATATATATATATATATATATATATATATATATATATATATATATATATATATACAGATAGATTTATGGACAAGTAGCTAGAAAGATATGTTGACAGATAAGAAGATTAAATTATACGAGGTTAAGCTCTTAAAACACACACACACACACACACATATTTTATATATATATATATATATATATATATATATATATATATATATATATATATATATATATATATATATATATATATATATATATATATATATAAATGATTCATATATATATATATATATATATATCCGGTTCCGGTTTTACGTCACGGACTCCCTTATCAACCAAGGGCTAGGACGGTTGCCTTCTTGCGAAGGACTTGTTTTGGCAGATGTAATCCTTACGCTGAGTGCATGCCTTTGCTAACCTCAGACCGTGGTGGGGCGCGAACCCTCGACCTGACGCCTCAGAGTCGGAGACGCTACCGACTGAGCCACGGCGACTACATATATATATATATATATAATATATATATATATATATATATATATATATATATATATATATATATATATATATATATATATATATATATATATATGTGTGTGTGTGTGTGTGTGTGTGTGTGTGTGTGTGTGTGATTACCTAATTGTGATTACCTAATTGTGTTTACGGGAAAGAGCCCAAAGCTCGTATCTTCCCGTCTCCTGATCGGTTCCATTTTATACTTAGTCATGCGTGTGTGTGTTTGATAATATAAGCTTCTTACTATTTGTTCTCCATATCTATAGATATACTGTAAATATGAACCCCAAACGACAGTTTGCAAATCTTTATTGTGAATATATACAGATGCAATAAACAATTAAATTACAGTACCTATGAAGGAGCACGTATGTATTTATCATTCAGTGGTCATTTCACCCATAAAAGGTTAGTAACATAAACACATATTCATAGTTTTAGAGAGAGACATGACGAGTGAGTAAAAAATAAAACCAGACAGGAAACGGGGAGTTACGAGCATATATATATATATATATATATATATATATATATATATATATATATATATATATATATATATATATATATATATATATATATATATATATATATATATATATATATATATATATATATATATATATATATATATATATATATATATCTCGGTGTCCTTGGACAACAGAACTGTAAAAGATTAATTTGATTGGATTTTTTTTTTGTAGCAGTCAAGATTACACTAGGTTATAATAATAATAATAATAATAATAATAATAATAATAATAATAATAATAATAAACATACATACATACATACAGTAGCTACTGATTATTTGTTAGAGGGAATAAGATGGGTTTATGTGGTAAAAGCGTGGGAGGTTAAGTGCGATTAATACAACTAGAGAGCAAAAAAAGCTGATAACGATACTGTTGTAATAGCTTTGCGCGAATGTCAAGCGAAACTTATTAAATTACTCACTTCAAGTCTTCACAACCGAATGAAATCACTTCTTACAACTTGATTAAAATAGTAATTGTAAACTTTTGAACAGAGGAGTGTGTTTCGAGGGTCCTGCTCAACCAGGAAGTCAAGGCCAACTGTTGATGTAATCAGTGGCAGCGTAGGTTGTGTAGCTACGCCTTCAGTTGGACATAATCATACCGCCTCTTCAAAATTATCGTTTTATTTTATTTATCGTGGATGATCTTTAAGATTATCGTGCTTTCTATTGCACATTATTATTAAATGTATTTTTATGTTTTTAATAATTAAATGTTATGATAGATACTGGTAATCAATAAGAATTAAAAAGATTCCAATGGGCATATGCTTGCAAAACTCGGCCCATACTCTCTAAGTGCTCTTGAAACGCCATGGGAGATAATAGGTTTTGACAGGGGAGGGGGATTGGGGATGACCGACAGAAGCAGAGTGGGGGTAGGGAGATGGGTGTAAATCATTGAGACATGTTACACGAATCTTTTTATTTATTTATTTTTTGTGACACCAGGACGAAAAAAAAGAAATATATATATATATATATATATATATATATATATATATATATATATATATATATATATATATATATATATATATATATAAATATATATATATATATATATATATATATATATATATATATATATATATATATATATATATATATATATATATATATATATATATATATATGATTGTTCGCGTCCCGTCACGGTCTGAGATTAGCAAGGACATGCACTCACGGTAAGGATTACATCTGCCAAAACAAGTCCTTCGCAAGAAGACAGCCGTCCTAGCCCTTGTTAGAAAAGGGAGTCCGTGATGTATATCCGGAACATATATATATATATATATATATATATATATATATATATATATATATATATATATATATATATATATATATATATATATATAATGAAACTGCCCTCATCGGGCCCGGGCATGAAGAAAACATAAAAAGAATCAGAGATGGAGAGTGTAGTGACATGTCAGGTGTGAAGAGATTATAAGAGATGTGTAATGAATATCCAAGAATATTCAGTGTAGATGTAGGCATAGAAAAAGAACCGTAACTGAAGGAAGCCTTAACAGCGATTCTGTCTTGGCAGTCCTATTTAAGTCCAAAAGACCTTCAGCTGTGGTGTTGCAACGGGTGGCTGGTGCCATGGGCCAACCTGCTACATGTTGCTGTTAAACGGAAAGAAGTATAATTCTATATGAAGTAAGTCTGCTTAAGTGCGACACTGACCACATAATTTAGTTCTTACATTAATAGCAAAATAGAATTACGGTACAAATTATACAACCTAGAATTATCGTACAAAGTGTACGATAATATGGTATACAGTACAGTACTTGAGAATATTTTATCGTACTTATACGATAAGTATCGTATAAGATCCTTCTCTTACTGCTAACCTGGATTCTCTCTCTCTTCGCCGTAAGGTATCTTCTCTTTCGCTTTTCTATCGCTACTACTTCCATCGCTGCTCTGATGAGTTGGCGAGTTGCATCCCTCCTCCACTGCCGAGGCCGCGTAACACTCGCCAAGCGGCCTCATCTCACAGGTACTGTGTGGAGATTTGTAGCTCGCGGATTGGTCGGTGCAGCGACTGCTTTTTCCCATCTACCTCCAGACTCTGGAACTCTCTTCCTCCTTCTGTCTTTCCTAATTCTTATGACCTTTCATCCTTCAAAAAGCAGATCTATCGTCATCTCAGAGCCTAATCCTCCATATCTCTGGGTCCTCATTACTTTGACTGTTTTTTCTGTCTGTCGTTTTCCTTTGTGTGACTTTACCTCATCTCTGCCTTGCCCTTAACTTTTTCTTTTCCTTCGTCTTGGTATTTTCTCGTGCCCGGGCCTTTGTTGATGAGGGCAGTTTCTGCCTATCCCGGGGTCACACTCTTTAAAAAAAAAAAAAAAAAAAAGTGTGGCAATACTGGATCAGCGACAGTAAGAGAAGCAAGCCACGGTAGGCTATTAAACTATGGGAAGAAAGACGGAAATTTGGTTTGTTAGTGACTTTTATATATTATTGTTCCTAAGGTCGTGCATATATATATATATATATATATATATATATATATATATATATATATATATATATATATATATATATATATATATATATATATATATATATATATAATGCTATTTCACGAGACACGTGCAATTTTGTAAATGTCAATGGTTATGGTTACATAAGGAAACTGAGAGAAATATTGAGATCCTTAGAACTTTCAAGTGTGTTATCTACTACTCATCTTCAGTAGATAATGCTGAATATGAGTAGTAAATAGTACACATGAAAGTACTAAGGATGTCAAAATTTCTTTCAATTTCCATACATAGCCAAAACAGTGGTAATCTCAGGCATAAGCGAATCCCAGGAGCCAACATGGCAGGGGAGACTTGAAGAAAATAAAGCTAGGGTTGTAGACCTGATAAGAAAGCTTGGAGTAGTTTGTGGTTCTGAGGATATTGTAAACATTCACCAACTAGGCAAATATTCGAGAGAAGGAAAGCCGAGACCAACAAAAGTAACCTTTGAGAGAGGGGAAACATGTAGGGATATATTGTTGAGAAAAAAAGTCTAAATGACCTTCGAGAATTCAAAGAAGTGTTCATTAGACGATACAGAACACAGGAAGAGATGGGAAAGATAAAAAACTTGTTGCAAGAGGCAAGACGGTTAAATGAGAAAAGAAATTAAGAAGAGAAGAAAAATTTTCATTTCAGAGTACTTCCAGACAAAGGAGAGATAAAGAAGATAATGACAGAAGATCAGGGGATGGGGCCTCATTAAGATTGTTATACACAAATGCTGATGGATTAGCTGGTAAGGCAGTAGAATTAAAAGATAGGATTCGCAACAGTAAGGCAGATATAGTAGCAATTATAGAGACTAAGTTGAGTGAGGACATAAACAGTGTCACAGTTTTTCCTAAGGGCTTCAGAATATCAAGGGTTGAAAGATCTGAGAGACTGGTGGAGGGATAGCACTTCTCATAAGTGAAAGGATTCAAGTTGAAGAAATAAACTTTGCTATAGAAAGTGAGTTCAAGGAATTTCTTGTTGCTCGCATAAATACTGGGTCAGAGAGCATTATAATAACTGTTGTATATAACCCACCAAAGAACCAGAATAGGCTAGAAGTTTATGAGGAAAGTCATATAGGTACTATTGAATTCATAAACTCAGTTCTTAACATGGCAAGGGAGAGAAAATGTAGGATTTTGATTATAGGAGATTTTAATCATAAAGAGATAGACTGGATAAATCTTGACCCACACAGTGGTGAGGACTCATTCGGGGCAAGATTCCTAGATTGCGTACAAGGGAATTTCCTACACCAACATGTAATGGAACCAACGAGAGCCAGGGGTGGGGATGAGCCATCACTACTTGATCTAGTATTCACAGATAATGTGTTGGATATTGAAAAAAATGAGTATGAACCACCAACTGGAAAGAGTGACCACTGTGTGTTGTTGATGGAGTATATCAATGAAGATATTCTGCCTGAGAGTAGAGGCACTGAGGACATGAGGAGGAACTATCCGAAAGAGATTACATAAAAATGAATGAGCTTTTTGCAGTTATTGACTGGAGAACCTTATTTTACAACAAATATGTACAAAAAATGTATGACATCTTTTGTGAGAAATATGGGAAGATAGTAGATTGCTGCATACCTTTCACCAAAGTATGTGTAATTCATGCCAGAGAGAAATGGTTCGATAATGAGTGTAAAAGAGCTAAGGAGTGGAGAGACAAATGCTGGAAAAGGTATAGGAGGAGAAAAAACATAAATGCCTGGCAAACCTACAAAAGAGCAAGAAATGACTACCTAAGTAAAAGAAGAGAGGCAGAGAGAGACTATGAGAGGGACATCACCAGGAAGGCTAAAGAAAATCCCAAGCTTTTCCACAGCTTTATCAGAGGAAAACTGAAGGTAAAAGAACAGGTTTTAAGGCTTAAGAGAGAGGATGGAAGCATCACTGAGACTAATGAAGTGATCTGCAAAGAATTAAACAAGGAGTTTCAGTCAGTATTTACAGTAGAAAATACCCCACCCCCTCAGATTGCAGAGATAGAAGCTCAAGGGTCGGTATTAGAGAACATCAACCTCACAACCACAGAGGTATGCAAAGCGCTGATGGATTTAGATGTTCATAAAGCTACAGATCCTGATGGCATATCCCCTCATGTACTTAAAAAATGCGCAAACTCAATATCAGTGGCACTAAGTATCATATTTAAAAAGTCACTGGAGTCAGGGGAGATTCCAAGATGCTGGAAACAAGCAAACGTGATACCTATCTTCAAAAAGGGAAGGAGGGATACGGCTCTGAACTATAGACCAGTTTCCTTGACCAGCATAGTTTGCAAAGTTATGGAGAAACTACTAAGGAAACATATCTCTCTTCACTTGGAATCCTTCAACTTTTTGTCAGTGAGGCAACATGGCTTCAGAGAAGGTAGATCAGCAGTAACAGACTTATTAGAATTTTATGATGAGGTAAGCCGAATCTTACAGGAAAGAGAGGGCTGGGCAGATTGCATATTCCTAGACTTCCAGAAAGTGGTTGACACTGTTCCACATGGGAGACTTATTAGGAAGCTGCAAGCAATGGCTAGAATAGGTGGAAATGTCTTGAAATGGATAAAAACCTACCTAGAAGGAAGGGAACAGAGGGTTAGAGTAAGACACTCAGTGTCTGAATGGAGAAGAGTTAGTAGTGGAGTTCCACAGGGTTCAGTTTTAGGGCCACTTTTGTTCCTTGTATATGTAAATGACCTACCAGAGTCTGTAAATTCATTCATGAATATGTTTGCAGATAATGCAAAGATTGTGAAGAAAGTAGGAAACGAGAACAATGGTAGAGAACTTCAGGAACATCTAAATAGTCTGCACGAATGGTCAGAAAAGTGGCTAATGAAATTCAATACTTCAAAATGTAAGGTAATGAGAATGGGTACAAGTGCAAGAAGGCCCAAGCTTGACTACTCGGTGGCTGGAGTACAACTTCAAGAGACAGAAAATGAGAGAGATCTAGGGGTAAACATACTAGCAGATTTGTCTCCAGAAATACATATAAATGGCATAGTAATAGCAGCATATGCATTCTTATCACATGTAAGGGTAGCCTTCAGGCACATGGACAAGGAAATGTTCAGAAATATTTATGTAACCTATGTGAGGCCAAAACTCGAATATGCAGCCCCCTTTTGGAATCCGCACTTGAAAAAGCGCATAGCTACGCTTGAAAAAGTTCAAAGACATGCCACGAAACTGGTGCCAGAAATACGTAATCTCAGTTATGATGAGAGGCTGAGGGAATTAGACTTACCATCACTCGAAGCTAGAAGATTGAGGGGGGATATGGTGACAGTCTTTAAATTCCTTCATGGTTATGATAGAGTGGATAGGGATCGATATTTTGATATGGCAGGCTCTAGAACTAGAGGTCATAGTTTGAAGCTTCGTAAGAAAACTTCTTTGCAGGATGTAAGGAAATATTTTTTCAGTGTGAGAATAGTTGATAATTGGAATTCGCTAAGCGAGGAGGTAGTTAATGCTATCTCAATCAATAGTTTTAAGGACAGGTATGATAAGTATGACTAAGTCTAAAATGGAACCGATGAGGAGACGGGAAGATACGAGCTTTGGGCTCTTTCCCGTAAACACAATTAGGTAATCGCGCGCGCGCGCGCGCGCGCGCGCGCACACACACACACACACACACACACACACACACACACACACACACACACAAATCTTACAGGAAAGAGAGGGCTGGGCAGATTGTATATTCCTAGACTTCCAGAAAGCGTTTGACACTGTTCCACATGGGAGACTTATTAGGAAGCTGCAATCAATGGCTAGAATAGGTGGAAATGTTTTGGAATGGATAAAAACTTACTTAGAAGGAAGGGAACAGAGGGTTAGAGTAAGACACTCAGTGTCTGAATGGAGAAGAGTTAGTAGTGGAGTTCCACAGGGTTCAGTTTTAGGGCCACTTTTGTTCCTTGTATATGTAAATGACCTACCAGAGTCTGTAAATTCATTCATGAATATGTTTGCAGATGATGCAAAGATTGTGAAGAAAGTAGGAAACGAGAACAATGGTAGAGAACTTCAGGAGGATCTAAATAATCTGCATGAGTGGTCAGAAAAGTGGCTAATGAAATTCAATACTTCAAAATGTAAGGTAATGAGAATGGGTACAAGTGCAAGAAGGCCCAAGCTTGACTACTTGGTGGCTGGAGTACAACTTCAAGAGACAGAAAATGAGAGAGATCTAGGAGTAAACATACTGGCAGATTTGTCTCCAGAAATACATATAAATGGCATAGTAAGGGCAGCATATGCATTCTTATCAAATGCAAGGGTAGCCTTCAGGCACATGGACAAGGAAATGTTCAGAAATATTTATGTAACCTATGTGAGGCCAAAACTCGAATATGCAGCCCCCTTTTGGAATCCGCACTTGAAAAAGCACATAGCTAAGCTTGAAAAAGTTCAAAGACATGCCACGAAACTGGTGCCAGAAATACGCAATCTCAGTTATGATGAGAGGCTGAGGGAATTAGACTTACCATCACTCGAAGCTAGAAGAGTGAGGGGGGATATGGTGACAGTCTTTAAATTCCTTCATGGTTATGATAGAGTGGATAGGGATCGATATTTTGATATGGCTGGCTCTAGAACTAGAGGTCATAGTTTGAAGCTTCGTAAGAAAACTTCTTTGCAGGATGTAAGGAAATACTTTTTCAGTGTAAGAGTAGTTGATAATTGGAATTGGCTAAGCGAGGAGATAGTTAATGCTATCTCAATCCATAGTTTTAAGGACAGGTATGATAAGTATGACTAAGTCTAAAATGGAACCGATGAGGAAACGGGAAGATACGAGCTTTGGGCTCTTTCCCGTAAACACAATTAGGTAATCACAATTAGGTAATCACACACACACACACACACACACACACACACACACACAGTTCAGTGACACACGAAACTGCTCCTCTTAAATTACTACTTGTGTTTTGAGTGACTAAGTGCTTAGTGGAAAACTTTACCATAATTTCCATAAATCTGAAATCCTGCAGAGTATTGTGAGTACAAAACTTATATTTGTTGTATGACGAGACTGTCCAAAATATTAAAGGAAAAAAATTGAGAACATTTTCGTGAGGGGAGAGAGAAGCTGCCGTCCAGTTCTGCCTTGAAGGAAATTTAGAAGAGTTGCCAGAGGTGAAGCCATCACATCACATTACCTAATTTTTTATGTAAACTGGGGAAAGCTCTTAAGCCGTTTACCTGATCCTGTGGTTCTATATATTGTTAAAATCAGTATCCTTCCCATTTATATTAACTTGTTAGTTAGTTTGATACACGAAATAATTGAATAATAATAAAAAAAAAAACAAATATCCACCTGTCAACAGTACTGAGTTAAGTTGCCAAGTAGTACAGTTTTCTTATTTTCTTCATTTTTTTGCTTTTCTTTTAGCTTTCTCTTTTACTATTTTTTTATTATTTTGTATATATATTGAGTTAAATGTAAAGTTTAATCCTGTGATAACATATCTTGCTTAGCAAGTGAGTTTATCAGTTAGGATGAATATCTAGCAGAAACAGGTGCATGCCACCTCAGACACAAATTCGAATTTTCCTTCAGGTTTGACTTTTGTTTTTCTTTTTCTTTTTATCCTTAAATTACCATGGTAAAGTTTTTAAGTTAAGATGTGTTACCAGAAAAGAGATAAACTGAGTCACTAAATAGCACTTATATGGAGATATAAAAATTCTGTGTGAAGCTTAATTAAAAGTTTTTCTCTTTTTTTTTTTTCCTCTTTCTCGTCTTCTTTCTATATTCTATGAGAGGGAGAACATAAAAATGACGCCATCTCTGTCCCAAACCTCTCCCATCCATGGGTCGGTAGGAGGGGTAGCCATTAGGGGACTTAAACAGAAAATCAAGAATTTAGAGGCAATGGTTATAAGCCTTGATGATAAAATTCGGAATATGGATGGAGAAATGAAAGAGAACAAAACACTCAGAGAGCAAATAAGATCTTTGGAGGAAGCAAATAAAGCACAAGGGCAGGAGAGAAAGGAACTAGAAAAAAGAATAAAGAAGCTGGAAGGGGAAAAGAGTCAACTAGAATCTAGAATTTCTAAACAAGAAGATAAAAACAAACAGCTGAATGACAACCTAAAGGAATTAGATGTTACGTCACTGCTCTCTTCTGAGAGAGACGAGATTGCTGCTTGGAATGTCCAGATTAAGGAAAACATTGAACAGTTCAGAAAAGAGTTCCAGGAGCTGAATATGGAAAATGATGCCATGAAAACTTCCTTTGCTGATGCACTAAAGGGGAATGTGGCAGTAAAAGAGGCTGTAAAGGTGGTGGCACTGGAAAACATACAAACAGTTGACTATAAAGAGACAGTAATCGAAAAAATGAAAGACGTTGTGATGGAAAGGGCAAACCCACTCATCAGACAGGCACTTGATAAGGAGAAGACAGTGGTAATCTCAGGCATAAGTGAATCCCAGGAGCCAACATGGCAGGGGAGACTTGAAGAAAATAAAGCTAGGGTTGTAGACCTGATAAGAAAGCTTGGAGTAGTTTGTGGTCCTGAGGATATTGTAAATATACACCAACTAGGTAAATATTCGAGGGAAGGAAAGCCAAGACCAACAAAAGTAACCTTTGAGAGAGGGGAAACATGTAGGGAAATATTGTTGAGAAAAAAAAGTCTAAAAGACCTTCAAGAATTCAAAGAAGTGTTCATTAGACGATACAGAGCACAGGAAGAGATGAGAAAGATCAAAAACTTGTTGCAAGAGGCAAGAAGGTTAAATGATGAAAGAAATGAAGAAGAGAAAAAAAATTTTTGTTACAGAGTTCTTCCAGACAAAGGGGAGATAAAGAAGATAATGACAGAAGATCAGGGGATGGGGCCTCATTAAGATTGTTATACACAAATGCTGATGGATTAGCTGGTAAGGCAGTAGAATTAAAAGATAGGATTCACAACAGTAAGGCAGATATAGTAGCAATTACAGAGACTAAGTTGAGTGAGGACATAAACAGTGTCACAGTTTTTCCTAAGGGCTTCAGAATACTAAGGGTTGAAAGATCTGAGAGGACTGGTGGAGGGATAGCACTGCTCATAAGTGAAAGGATTTAAGTTGAAGAAATATACTTGGCTATAGAAAGTGAGTTCAAGGAATTTCTTGTTGCTCGCATAAATACTGGGTTAGAGAGCATTGTAATAACTGTTGTATACAACCCACCAAGGAACCAAAATAGGCTTGAAGTTTATGAGGAAAGTCATATAGGTACTATTGAAGTCATAAACTCAGTTGTTAACATGGCACGGGAAAAAAAATGTAGGATTTTGATTATGGGAGACTTTAATCATAAAGAAATAGATTGGATAAATCTTGACCCACACAGTGGTGAGGACTCATTTGGGGCAAGATTCCTAGACTGCGTACAAGGGAATTTCCTACACCAACATGTAATGGAACCAACAAGGGCCAAGGGTGGGGATGAGCCATCACTACTTGATCTAGTGTTCACAGATAATGTGTTGGATATTGAAAATATTGAGTATGAACCACCAGTTGGAAAGAGTGACCACTGTGTGTTGTTGATGGAGTATATCATTGAAGATATTCTTCCTGAGAGTAGAGGCACTGAGGACATGAGGAGGAAATATCCGAAAGGAGATTACATCAAAATGAATGAGCTTTTTGCACTTATTGACTGGAGAACCTTATTTTACAACAAATCTGTACAAGAAATGTATGACATCTTTTGTGAGAAATATGGGAAGATAGTAGATTGCTGCATACCTGTCACCAAAGTAGGTGTAATTCATGCCAGAGAGAAATGGTTCGATAATGGGTGTAAAAGAGCTAAGGAGTGGAAGGACAAATGCTGGAAAAGGTATAGGAGGAGAAAAAACATAAATGCCTGGCAAACCTACAAAAGAGCAAGAAATGACTACCTAAGTAAAAAGAGAGAGGCAGAGAGAGACTATGAGAGGGACATCACCAGGAAGGCTAAAGAAAATCCCAAGCTTTTCCACAGCTTTGTCAGAGGAAAACTGAAGGTAAAAGAACAGGTTTTAAGGCTAAAGAGAGCGGATGGAAGCATCACTGAGACGGATGAAGAGATCTGCAAAGAATTGAACAAGGAGTTTCAGTCAGTATTTACAGTAGAAAATACCCCACCCCCTCAGATTGCAGTGATAGAAACTCAAGGGCTGGTATTAGAGAACATCAACCTTACAGCCACAGAGGTATGCAAAGCGCTGATGGATTTAGATGTTCATAAAGCTACAGATCCTGATGACATATCCCCTCATGTGCTTAAAAAATGCGCAAACACAATATCAGTGGCACTAAGTATCATATTTAAGGAGTCACTGGAGTCGGGGGAGATTCCAAGATGCTGGAAACAAGCAAATGTGATACCTATCTTCAAAAAGGGAAGGAGGGATACGGCTCTGAACTATACACCAGTTTCCTTGACCAGCATAGTTTGAAAAGTTATGGAGAAACTACTAAGGAAACATATCTCTCTTCACTTGGAATCCTTCAACTTTTTGTCAGTGAGGCAACATGGCTTCAGAGAAGGTAGATCAACAGTAACAAACTTATTAGAATTTTATGATGAGGTAAGCCAAATCTTACAGGAAAGAGAGGGCTGGGCAGATTGCATATTCCTAGACTTCCAGAAAGCGTTTGACACTGTTCCACATGGGAGACTTATTAGGAAGTTGCAATCAATGGCTAGAATAGGTGGAAATGTTTTGGAATGGATAAAAACTTACTTAGAAGGAAGGGAACTGAGGGTTAGAGTAAGACACTCAGTGTCTGAATGGAGAAGAGTTAGTAGTGGAGTTCCACAGGGTTCAGTTTTAGGGCCACTTTTATTCCTTGTATATGTAAATGACCTACCAGAGTCTGTAAATTCATTCATGAATATGTTTGCAGATGATGCAAAGATTGTGAAGAAAGTAAAAAACGAGAACAATGGTAGAGAACTTCAGGAGGATCTAAATAATCTGCATGAGTGGTCAGAAAAGTGGCTAATGAAATTCAATACTTCAAAATGTAAGGTAATGAGAATGGGTACAAGTGCAAGAAGGCCCAAGCTTGACTACTCAGTGGCTGGAGTACAACTTCAAGAGACAGAAAATGAGAGAGATCTAGGAATAAACATACTGGCAGATTTGTCTCCAGAAATACATATAAATGGCATAGTAAGGGCAGCATATGCATTCTTATCAAATGTAAGGGTAGTCTTCAGGCACATGGACAAGGAAATGTTCAGAAATATTTATGTAACCTATGTGAGGCCAAAACTCGAATATGCAGCCCCCTTTTGGAATCCACACTTGAAAAAGCACATAGCTAAGCTTGAAAAAGTTCAAAGACATGCCACGAAACTGGTGCCAGAAATACGCAATCTCAGTTATGATGAGAGGCTGAGGGAATTAGACTTACCATCACTCGAAGCTAGAAGAGTGAGGGGGGATATGGTGACAGTCTTTAAATTCCTTCATGGTTATGATAGAGTGGATAGGGATCGATATTTTGATATGGCTGGCTCTAGAACTAGAGGTCATAGTTTGAAGCTTCGTAAGAAAACTTCTTTGCAGGATGTAAGGAAATACTTTTTCAGTGTAAGAGTAGTTGATAATTGGAATTGGCTAAGCGAGGAGGTAGTTAATGCTATCTCAATCCATAGTTTTAAGGACAGGTATGATAAGTATGACTAAGTCTAAAATAGAACCGATGAGGAGACGGGAAGATACGAGCTTTGGGCTCTTTCCCGTAAACACAATTAGGTAATCACAATTAGGTAATCACACACACACACACACACACACACACACACACACACACACACACACACATATATATATATATATATATATATATATATATATATATATATATATATATATATATATATATATATATATGTGTGTGTGTGTGTGTGTGTGTGTGTGTGTGTGTGTGTGTGTGTGTGTGTGTGATTACCTAATTGTGATTAGGTAATCACAATTAGGTAATCACACACATACACACACATATATATATATATATATATATATATATATATATATATATATATATATATATATATATATATATATATATATATATATATATATATATAGTGTGTGTGTGTGTGTGTGTGTGTGTGTGTGTGTGCGTGTGTGTGTGTGTGTGTGTGTGTGTGTGTGTGTGTGTGTGTGTGATTACCTAATTGTGTTTACGGGAAAGAGCCCAAAGTTCGTATCTTCCCGTCTCCTCATCGGTTCCATTTTAGACTTAGTCATACTTATCATACCTGTCCTTAAAACTATGGATTGAGATAGCATTAACTACCTCCTCGCTTAGCCAATTCCAATTATCAACTACTCTTACACTGAAAAAGTATTTCCTTACATCCTGCAAAGAAGTTTTCTTACGAAGCTTCAAACTATGACCTCTAGTTCTAGAGCCAGCCATATCAAAATATCGATCCCTATCCACTCTATCATAACCATGAAGGAATTTAAAGACTGTCACCATATCCCCCCTCACTCTTCTAGCTTCGAGTGATGGTAAGTCTAATTCCCTCAGCCTCTCATCATAACTGAGATTGCGTATTTCTGGCACCAGTTTCGTGGCATGTCTTTGAACTTTTTCAAGCTTAGCTATGTGCTTTTTCAAGTGCGGATTCCAAAAGGGGGCTGCATATTCGAGTTTTGGCCTCACATAGGTTACATAAATATTTCTGAACATTTCCTTGTCCATGTGCCTGAAGGCTACCCTTACATTTGATAAGAATGCATATGCTGCCCTTACTATGCCATTTATATGTATTTCTGGAGACAAATCTGCCAGTATGTTTACTCCTAGATCTCTCTCATTTTCTGTCTCTTGAAGTTGTACTCCAGCCACCGAGTAGTCAAGCTTGGGCCTTCTTGCACTTGTACTCATTTTCATTACCTTACATTTTGAAGTATTGAATTTCATTAGCCACTTTTCTGACCACTCATGCAGATTATTTAGATCCTCCTGAAATTCTCTACCATTGTTCTCGTTTTTTACTTTCTTCACAATCTTTGCATCATCTGCAAACATATTCATGAATGAATTTACAGACTCTGGTAGGTCATTTACATATACAAGGAACAAAAGTGGCCCTAAAACTGAACCCTGTGGAACTCCACTACTAACTCTTCTCCATTCAGACACTGAGTGTCTTATTCTAACCCTCTGTTCCCTTCCTTCTAAGTAAGTTTTTATCCATTCCAAAACATTTCCACCTATTCTAGCCATTGATTGCAGCTTCCTAATAAGTCTCCCATGTGGAACAGTGTCAAACGCTTTCTGGAAGTCTAGGAATATGCAATCTGCCCAGCCCTCTCTTTCCTGTAAGATTTGGCTTACCTCCTCATAAAATTCTAATAAGTTTGTTACTGTTGATCTACCTTCTCTGAAGCCATGTTGCCTCACTGACAAAAAGTTGAAGGATTCCAAGTGAAGAGAGATATGTTTCCTTAGTAGTTTCTCCATAACTTTGCAAACTATGCTGGTCAAGGAAACTGGTGTATAGTTCAGAGCCGTATCCCTCCTTCCCTTTTTGAAGATAGGTATCACATTTGCTTGTTTCCAGCATCTTGGAATCTCCCCCGACTCCAGTGACTCCTTAAATATGATACTTAGTGCCACTGATATTGTGTTTGCGCATTTTTTAAGCACATGAGGGGATATGTCATCAGGACCTGTAGCTTTATGAACATCTAAATCCATCAGCGCTTTGCATACCTCTGTGGCTGTAAGGTTGATGTTCTCTAATACCGACCCTTGAGCTTCTATCACTGCAATCTGAGGGGGTGGGGTATTTTCTACTGTAAATACTGACTGAAACTCCTTGTTCAATTCTTTGCAGATCTCTTCATCCATCTCAGTGATGCTTCCATCCGCTGTGTGTGTGTGTGTGTGTGTGTGTGTGTGTGTGTACATGCGATTGAGAGCTTTATTTAAAGTAAAGCTAAAACATACTTCATGACTCTCTTACACATATTTGGTACTTGACACACTGTTTTATTTACATGAGAGTCACTTGATATCGTATATTTATTTACATGAGAGGCACTTCATGTCATATATTATATTCTGTAATATGACTTTTTTTTTTTTTAAATCTCCAGATATGGCTAAATGACACGAGATAACCGCGAGTCGAGAGTTTTTTAAATGTTAATGGCTACAGGTCTCTGATGAAAAACAGAGACAAGAGACAGTGAAAGCACAGCGCCCGACAATATACCTACCATGCAGCCGAGGTCCAAGCCCCCTCTTCAGTTAAATGGACCCGGTGATCCCCAGGTAATAACTGAATAATCAGGCAAACCTATAGGAAATCACGAACCCCCTCCCCAATGAATTACCCATTTTAATCGGTAACGATATGAGACTGAAAACCAATCCAACCCCGAACCAGGATAAAACTTGCGGCCAGTTTAATAAAGGACATAATTACTACAGTTTATTCAGATTTTTATTTTTATTTTTATGTTCCACAAACTGGATCAAGTACAGAGATAACCACTCCCAGTATATAAACGAATCCTGTAAATTGTTAGGTTAGTTTAATTTAATGTAACTTAATCTAAACGTAACCTAACCTAACCCAACCTAATAATTTACTAAGGAGTTATTTAATGTACTAGGAGTCGTTATCTTTACTTGATGCCACAGAGTTGGGGCTTTGGGCTGGATGCCTTTCCTTAACGTCCCGCGGCTGGGTCGAACTCGCAAATGTTAGGCTCTTTACCTCCCAGCTTGCGCGGCCTACCACTGAGCTACCTCGACCCTCAGGTGAGATCTCATTTTATATACTGATAAGAAAATGCTCTTTTCTGTACTCAAGACCGTTATCTTTCATCTAAGATAAACGTGATCTCCATATTCATTCCAGCGCTGAATAATATAACGTGTTTTAACTCTGTATATATAGCGTCTTTCTTTCACCCATAGAGGCTAGTTCGATTCCACGTAATGTCTCGTAGAGATTCTCTACGCCTAATTTTTGGAGTGAGGAGGGTGGAAGACCAATCTCATGTTATGTTGGAGTCTAATAATGGAACAGCATCTTCCTCCCTACAGTTATCATGTACAAATTGAAACAAAAATATATAAATGTAGAGATAAATAAATCAATATTTCTTCTCACCAAGAAATAGATTTGAACTTTACTAGCCTTAAAATACTTGTATTAGATTAAAAAAATATATTTTCTTGTATTAAGATATAGAGTGTATGCTCTGTCTCGGCCAACTGCTTTAATACTAGATTATTTAATATATCGATACCATAAGTAATAATAAATCAGAGCATTTGCACTTATTATTTTATGGTAAAATAAACTTTAACAAAGACAAACAATATTAAAAAAAAATAACGCAAATAAAATATCCAAGAGAAAAATAAAAAGTCACGAGTCAGTCTTCCAACCTAACCAAATCCAGTGTCCGTAATATATTGTCAACAAATGCTAGACTTATATTTCTGTTCCCTTGCTCTGTCAGAGATATGGCAAAATTCAGGATTTCTTAGCGAATATATAATGACATATAAATGTCTTGTGAGTACGAGACATACGACTATAATCGTAGATAAAAGTGTATAAAAATATTACATAACTTGTTACCATAAGTTTACTATGACTCTTTGCCTAGCCTGTACTGTACCTTTTCTCGATTTGAGTTCTAATTCTTATTGATTAGATTAATCTAGATAATGTCCATTTATATTTTCATAGTTATTTCGTCAACGTTTTTGTTCAATTCTATATCTCTTCTCACACTTTTCCCAAAAGCTTTCTTTGGTGCTCTCAGTTATTAATTCAGGTTTGAAGTGTGAGGTAATCAATTAAAAAATGTGTTATCGTCATTTCAGTGATACAGATTTCCTGAGCTGTCTTGAGAAATGGATAACGTTTATCTACTAATAAGCTTGGCTGCCAAAACCAACCTACTGTGTTTACTGATATTATTTTATATATGAGCAAGACATTAGGTATATTATTAATTTTCACTATAACGTTCTTATTCACTGGGAAATAATTTTAATTGCCCATTTATTTTCTTTGGAATTCACTGTAAATTAATTATCAAATTTAGTGGAAGCATCATGAAACATCCGTTCTCTCAAGGTCATATAAGGGCCAGAGGCGTTTCCTCAACCCCCCCCCCCTTCAATGGCTTGGTTTTTCTTTACCTATTTGACAGATGAACTCTTATTTATCTATCATTCTATATACCTATTTATATATAAGATGCGATCTAAGGGCGTGGCCAAGTCAAAGCAAAACCCTGATTCTTTACGAGAGGAAAATAGAATGATGGGATTCCAACTCCTCTTGCCCCGTACCATTTAATCAACTGTATACCATACGCAGGTAAATACCATGGAGGTATTCTTGTCCTCCCGCCCAAGGAGAAGAAGGAGATTATGTAGAATTGTAGATAAACTCGGGACGCATCACGGTTTACGAGTAGCTGCTACCGAAATTCTGTGAGCACTCGGCGTAGGGCGCTGAAACTTATCGGAAGGTGAAAGTGTTATGTTAAACACTCTGTGAGTGAGGATTGGCTACCGTCTTCTCTCCTTCCATCGCATTTTCTACGCAAAAGGTAATATAACAGTGATTAAAACCTTACTTCTTATAATTATAAATATCTAGAGTTTGGTAATTCATGCAGTGATATAAGAAATTCCTGTTTGAAAACGAAATAAAGGGAATTTTCTATAGACGGGAAGAGACGCCGGTCCAGTAAGGAATATACTAGTTAGCAACTCTAAAAGGAACAGTTGCCATGCCGCTATTGATTTCTAATCTGGTTTCAACGTTTGTTTATGCTACAACATTTTTAAGAGTAATAATTTTAACGTAGACTTGTTTATGCCATTATTATTATTATTATTATGATAAAACAAATCCACATTAATGGTTCTTAAGGCTTTTAATTACAGACGTGTTGTTATTATTATTATTATTATTATTATTATTATTATTATTATTATTATTATTATTATTATATATATTATTATTATTATTATTATTATTATTATTATTATTATTATTATTATTATTATTATAACACGTCTGTAATTAAAAACCTTAAGAACCATTAATGAGTAACTCATTGAGAGATATTTACAATTTCAGTGGGCCCGCACCTTACACAGCTTTAAATAGTGCGTTATTGAATATACAGGATGGTACATAACCTATTGCTAGGGAAGTCTAAAGACAAGTAGAAGTACTGAACAGTTTATTACCGTAGTGTTTGTTAAACTTTTTTACGTCAGGGTGCACTCGCAGAATAACCAAAACTGTGGAATGCACTATGAATGTTGATAAGGAAAAATATTGTCGTGAAATGCCTTTATATGTACCTATATTTGTGTTCATTTGTAAATAGATATACACATTACATAAATTATTCAATAATTTAAAAAAGAATGTGGATGTTTTGAATGGTTGAAATCTCCATTGTTTTATTTAAATATTTTTCACTGTAAATAAACAAGTTTCAAATGAAAAATATACTTTTAGCACAATATAAAAATTGCCAAATTAACTGCAGTAAGGAATAAATTTAGGAATTTTCTCAGAAGACCTCTTGAAAAAAAAAAAAAAGCTTGTTTGTTAGCACTGTTCATATGAATAAGCCAAATATCAGTACTATAGCATAAATTAATTTTCATATAACTGTTCGTAACCGGAGGATGAAATATTGGAATATAATGAGTTTTAATGAAATTATGAGCTTTACATAGCAATAAAGCATACCTGGGATGTATGGGAGAGGAGTTCATGAGGGAGGAATATCACCAGTAGGGTTAAGAAGAAAATTAACTTCAGTTGTTGCCATTTTTGGTTTAGCATTCTCAAAGAAAATTAGCGGGACAGCTTTCATTTAAACGGATTTATGAAGAACCAGTTATGTTAATTACAAGTAAATTCCTTGAGAAATAAAAAGGGGAAAGGATTGTCCATTCCCTCTCAAAGATCAAGTAATTTAGCAACCAATTTAAATGAAATATCAAATGGCTAAGACTTGACTCATACATAGAAGCTACATTAAAGTATTGCTGAAATATTAAACAATGTATCATACCTTCTGTTTCCCACAGTATGCAATCTTGAGGTGTATGATTAGAATAGTGACTCCAAGAGAGAGCAGTTTCGAGCTCGAGATCCACCAACGCATCTTGTAGATATCTCACAAGCTTGTCCTGTGAATATCGACCATTATCACGTTCTTGAATAAACTTAACCTCCACTCTGTCATTCAAGTTTGCTGCAGTGTGTTCAACGGAGTTGAGGTCCGGTGAATTTGTTGACCATTCAATTCACTTGAAAAATATCAAGCTCATAATCCTTCATCATATATTGCATCTCATTTGCACATTAGCATGGAACATTGTCAGAGAGAATGCACACTTCCGGATCCAACACATTTCCAGCCTCCTTCAAGAACAGGAGCACTGTTTCTTTCAAAATCTTTTCACGAAAGTAAACTCCTGTCCAGCTCTATTCCTCTTCTTTAATTACCCACAAGAGGCACTTTACAGTGAAGTGCAGAAAACTCCAGTGCAATTTGGATCCTGGCATACTTTTTGGTATTGTACAATGACTTTGATCTCTTCCATACTCAGTGCTCATATTGTCATTCTGATAATGAGGATGCTGAACACTTCTGGCAAACAATTTGTCACTTGGACAAGCAGTACTGACAAACCAATTACCGATTTGTTGTCCTCTTTTGGAGATCCTTAATCTCTTGCACTTACATTTGGATTGCCTCTTTGTTGATTTCAGCATGATTCTGCAAAAATATTTGTACTTTCCTGGGAGAGTTTTTATGGTGAACCAAATCCAGAGGTCGTATGAATGTTATATATCCTTATTTCAATTGTTGGTAATCTAATGTTAGCTTCAACCCAGTTTTTTGGTGATCAACTTCCATGTCATGAAAGTAACTCCAGCTGCCATGTCCTCACAATTATGGTCGACAACACTAATGTCTTCACTGTCTCCAATGTTGAAAGCCGTAGGGGCAAGCCAATCAGCTATGTATGTTGATAATCATGACACAGACAGATGACTTGTATTACAGAAGCAATCTGAAAAGTTTTTCTTTCTAAATAACACTCTTCCACACTCACTCCCCACAACTTTCCACCATCTTCAGGTATCCTTTTGTTCACCAAAACTCACCCCCACTTCATGGGAGGTGGTCAAAACCTTTGGTTCAGTCCACCTTCCCATCATCACCACCAAAACTATAACTGTCCCAGCTGGCCACAGACAAACATATACCAGTTATGCGAGTGCCAACATGGAGCTTTCATTACTGAAACAGAACAACAATTCAAAACTAAACAGTACTCCCTTCAAAAACATAAACCAAGCTGTATGCTTTTCTAACTCAATAATAAAAAAATCACTTAAAAAGCATATCCTTACAGGTAACAAAAAAAAAAAAAACCTAACATCACATCAGAAATTCTAGACCTATCAGACAATGCAATACTAATATTCTCCAACACCCCACATGCAAGATGCTACACACCAAATACATTCACTAAATACATAAATCAACAATTAGTAGTCTCTGTGGCTGAATGGTAGCGTTTGCGACTCTGAGGCGTCAGGTCAAGGGTTCGCGCCCCGTCATGGACTGAGGTTAGTAAGGGCATACACTCTGGGTAACGATTACATTTGCCAAAATAAGTCCATCACAAGAAGGCAACCGTCCTAGCCCTTAGTAGAAAAGGAAGTTCGAGACGTAAAACTGAATCATCATCATTATTATTATTATAAGCACCGGTGGCTGTGTTTTCTACCAAACGATAATATATATATATATATATATATATATATATATATATATATATATATATATATATATATATATATATATATATATATATATATATTATTTTATTTTTTTAAATGATTGTGACACCAGGACGGGCAAAAACTATAATAAATTAAAACAGCTTTCATCCGGCCTGGGCACAAAGAGTATATAAAATAAAGAGAAACAGAGATGGGGAGTGCTGTGATTTGTCAGATGTGAAGGGGTAATAAGAAATGTGTAATGAATATCACAGAATATTCAGTGTTGATGTAGGCATAGAAAAAGAACCGTAACTGAAGGAAGACTTAACATCGAACTGTCATGGACAGTCCTATTTAAGTTCAAATTACCTTCAGCTGTAGTATCGCAACGGGTGGTTGGAGCCATGGGCCAACCTGCTACTATATATATATATATATATATATATATATATATATATATATATATATATATATATATATATATATATATATATATATATATATATATATATATATTATTATTATTATTTTTTTTTTTTTAAATATCCATTGGGATCAGGTAAGGAAGAGTAACCCCAGGGTGCTCCAGGAAAGTAATACAATCATGAATATTAAAATAACAAAAAATATTATATATCAGGGAATACATTATTGTTTGCACAAAAACGCAGCCACTGTTGCTGTCACTTGATAGCCTCAACTTTGGGGTCTCTATTCTTTACTTTATTATTATTATTATTATTATTATTATTATTATTATTATTATTATTATTATTATTATTATTATCATTATTATTATTATTATTATTATTATTATTAATGCACTGAGTTTATATATACACAAAAAGCCTTGATATATACTGACTGGGACACGAACCTGACACACATAATTACTGTGACAAGGTGCTATCAACTACGCCACTGAGGGTCAAAAAAAGAAACAAACCTTACAGCTTAACTGCCATACTAGGAATGAACGCATTCTATCTGAATGCCTTTTTTTCATATTACAGCTTCTCTTAATCTCACTCGTGGTTTCATTGTTCACATTTAATAAACAAATAAGCGCATTAACATATGTGAAAACATGAATCATATATTATCCATGACCGGGACTCGAACCTAAGACACATAATTACTGTGCCAAGGCACTATCAACTACACCACGAATGAGGTTAGAGAATCTGTAATATGAACAAAAAGGTATTCAGATAGAATGCGTTCATTCCTAGTATGGCAGTTAAGCTGTAAGGTTTGTTTCTCTATTAGACCTTCAGTGGCGTTGTTAGTAGCACCTTGGCACAGTAACTATGTGTCTTAGATTCGAGTCCCGGTTAAGGATAATATATGATTCATATTTTCACATATATTAATGTGTTTATTTGATAATATATATATATATATATATATATATATATATATATATATATATATATATATATATATATATATATATATATATATATATATATATATATATATATATATTCTGATAAACTTATCATTGGTGCTATTTAAGGCATAGTGTTCGAGACTTTTGTGAATTCTGCAGTCCTCTGTGATTCTATTCCCATATATATATATATATATATATATATATATATATATATATATATATATATATATATATATATATATATATATATATATATATATATATATATATATATATATATATATATATATATATATATATATATATATATATATATATATATATATATATATATTGCAGGTTTCAGACACTGTACTCCATTATGTGGGGCTGGTTTGCCTCCCTTCTCGCTGTGTTACTTGGAGCCAAGTACTATTATCGTGCTACGTCTGGCGTGTGTCGATCCAAAAGAAGACTGGATGGAAAGACTGCCATTGTCACGGGCTCATCTGCTGGTAATGTTATACTGTTTTGTTCCTGTTATATTAAGATATGTACAATGGGCGCAATCCCCCTTATAAGAGTGATGGCGGAGTCAAAGCACACAGACATTCATCTAAATTCAGTTCACCCTAGTTACTTGTTCTAGCTCCCTGGAGCGTGGGTCAGTCGCATGATAATTGGCAAGCTGTTGCATATAGGAAGCCTTTTTTTTGTTTTTTCTTAAATATTGATCGTCAGCTTAAAATTAGAATTTACATTTTATGCCCTTGCTTAGATATTTAAGGATTTTTTTTTTTTAATTGTAAGTCATGTTTTTATATATATAAAAAAAGGAATAAGTGTAACGTAGTGTCTGTATCATTCTTATTCCTTAGTGACTTTGGATGTTTAGATGATCCAAAGAGAAGAGAAAACAGATCTTGTAAAGAAGAGTAACCCCTGGGTGCTTTAGGGTCATTCAAATTTACAAGATAAATATTCTTACCTAATATAACAATTTACGGGGTTATTTAATTTTACATGGTGTTCTGGGGGTTATTTATTGTAATAATATCAGCAAAAGCTAATCTCCATACAGATGAAACTTTAGGAGTTGCAGATAGGCAGGTCTCATTAGGAAAGCAGTTGAGTCATATTTGACTAAAAATTTGCTCATTGTTAAAAACAAAATAAGCAAACAAACAAACAAGCACTGAAAGACTATGGTTAAATCATTGAATGATTTAAACAAACATAATGAGACGTTTTGATAAATGGAAACAAGGCAAAATTAATTACACAATGGTAGTACACCAACCTGTTAGGAGGCTGAAAATGCTGTAGAACTCCATTCAAGAAAAATTTGAAGTTTTAGGACTTGAGTGTGGGAAGAGTATGGGTTGACATGGATAGCTGGAAGACCCTTGCTATGGCTACCACCAGGTGGGGAGTTCCTGTGAGGAACGGGGTCTTAGAAGTGAAAACAAAGCTATAATTAGCAGCATTTGTATCTTATGGATGTTATAGAAAAATATATTTAGGGATATTAATGGAATAAGGCTCACACATGAATAAAAGGCTACAAATTATCTCAATCCCTATATAGAAGTTTGATGGAAAATATTAGTAATATTTCATTTTCCTAGACTACATCTTAATAACTACTCTTTATTATGGATGTGTATAATCAGTGTAGAAATAGATTAAATTGCCAAGGACAGGTAATTAGACAATAGGATTATTCACTTGGGAAATTTTAAAAAGCCAACAAATAGCATTCAAACTGACTGGCAAGAAAACAATACAGAGTCACATATGATTGTAGTTGAGTCCTGAGAAGGAAGTTAGAAGTCGTGGCCAAAAAAAAAAATCCACTCTCCACAAACACAGATTGTCACAAATTATCACAGCAGACATTCTTTGGAGTGAAAAATAAAGATGCTAAAAGTTCAATGAAAATAAAATGTTATTGAAAATAAAAAATATCATGAATATAAATGAATGTATTTGGAAAATGACATTAAGGAACTGACGAGACTCATGTAGTGCTTTATATATATATATATATATATATATATATATATATATATATATATATATATATATATATATATATATATATATATATATTATTATTATTATTATTATTATTATTATTATTATTATTATATATATTTTTTTTTTTTTTTTTTTTTTTTTTACGGAGATGATTCTTTGAAATTTATTTCACAAAATTTTACTTTTTCCTGGCTAGATATTAAGAACATGCAAGTGTTATGGTAGAGAACAACTATCTAAACTAATGCACATAAATATGGTTTTTATCCCTTATGCTGAGGGGAGACATTTCTTTATCTTACAGTATCCAGAATTAATTACAAGGGATAGGGGAATAGCAGGGTGGTATTTCCCTCCATTTCTGAAATTTTCTCTTGTCAAAAAAACAACAACTGCCAAATGAGCTCAAAATTAGCCCTTCCACTTCATTGATATCATTACAATTATGGCCATTTTACTGGTTTCAACATGTCATGGCTTCTCATTCACATAAATGTATTATGTGATGTATTGTGGCAACCCTTTATCCCCAAAAAGTTGAGAGAGGTGTCCGAGGCATGTATGGTTTTTGGGGTATGTTTGCTTCGACTCGGCCATCTCTCTTGTGAGGGGATTTGCAGTCGTTGTATATGTACATATTTCATGGTCTTGACGTAATTATTTTGATCATTTGAGCATTTCATAAATATATATTTTCTGTTGTCGAAATATGTTACTTTAATCTTTTTCAGTTTTGTTAACATTTGGCCACTTTGTTCTGTGCATTTTTATATGGTTATTACAATATATTTATGGTTTACTTACTCGTATTCTGCTGTTTTGTCTTAGGCATTGGAAAAGAGGCAGCTCGTGACTTGGCGCAGAGAGGAGCTCGTGTTATCCTTGCCTGCAGGAATGTCCAGAAAGCCCAGGCAGTTGCTGGTGAGTGACTATTTACTCTTCCTTGACACAGTTTATTTTCGATAATATTATGCAACGTTTATGTTATGAGTGTGACAGTGAGACGGACAAAGAAAATTGCCCTCATCCGGCCTTGGCACCAAGAAAACAATCAGTAAAAGTAGTGACTTAACAACAAGGCAAAAATTAGAATATGAATATTGTATAACAACGATAAGAAAGAGAGCAAAGAGAAACGGAGATGGGAGTGTTCTAGCTTTTCAGATGTGAAGGGGTGATGAGAGATGTGTAACGAATATGCCAGAGTTTTCGGTGTAGATGTAGGCATAGGAAAAGAAATGTAATTACAGGAAGACTTAACAATGAGTTGACCTGACCAGCCTTAAATAAGTACAAAAGTCCTTCACACGTAGAATTGCAAAGGGCAACTGATGCCATGGGTCAGCCTAACTTGAACGTTATGTTATTGCATTGCTACCCCATGTATCTTTATTACAGTTGTGGCCATCTTTGTGTCTTTTATGGAAAATTACATCGTGATTTAGATAATAAAGAGATTGAAGGTAGTGTTGCACTAGGATGTTTAATTACTTTGTGGAATATACTGGAATTGCAGTATCACATTTTAGAAGGCAAAAACTCTGACCTTAGGGCCATTATGCACTGATGCTGCATAACAGATAGGAAATTTAAATATTTATTAATAGTAAGATTAATAAGTACCATATAGAAATATAAGAATTATGATAAAATTTATAAGAATTATGCAAAATCTACTGGAAACACTTATTGAAATTAAGTCATATGTTTATAATTCATAGTAGCTTAATTGCAACATTCTTGGAATTAATATTTCTGATATTTTCAAAACTTCTAATGCTACCAACATGAGTTTTTGCCATGTGTAATGTGTATAAGCACGGTTTACTGCTTAATATTATCTTGCACATTCTTCCAACTGTCTGGGAACCACAGTAGTTGAGTGGCTAGAATGCTCGACTCTGAAGTTGACAGACCCAAGATTGTATCCACCGTGGGGCATTAGGAAGGGTATCGAGCTTGAATTCCCCAGCCACACTGTCTGTGTCCAGCCCCAGAATGGGGATTAATAGTGAGATAAAACGTAAGAAAATAGTCTTATTGACTAGACTGAATTTTTCTCCATTCAAAATTAATTACTGTCTTCGCAATTACATGTTATTTATTCATTTATCCTTGGTTTTAGATATTTTTTTATGAGTGCCATATTGTTGCTTCAACGAAAATGTCTCTCTCCAGATTTGCCAAGTTGTAGCCTCATGTAAAATAGTAGAATTGTAGACTAAACAGCAGATTTCTTAAACGAATTTGATGAGGGTTTTTGTATGTCATAATTTTCTCTATTTAACATGAAGTACATTTCAGTACTTGCATACTCAAACTTTATAAAATCATGAACTGCATATATTATCTAATGTACCAATTGAGTATGGAATATTAGTTATTTTATACTTTTATTGGGGACCACGGTAGCTGACTCGGGAGTTTACAGACCTGGGATCGATCCCACCTAAAGGGCGAGAGGAAAGGCATCCAGCCTCAATTCCCCTGCCACACTCTGTTTGTGTCCATCCCCATAATAGGGACTAATAGTGACACAAAAAAACAAGGAATTGTTTTAGACATTTTATGTTTCACTGGTGTTTATTGTCTTGGATCAATGCAATAATTCTGAGATTGGTTTTCAGATGACATCATTGCAACAACAGGAAACAAGCAGGTTATTGTTCGACAGGTTGACACCTCTGATCTGACTTCTGTCAGGAAATTTGCGAAAGGAATACTTGACACAGAAGCAGCTCTTCATATTCTTGTAAGTAAGCAATTGCATTTTTGTGATAGTATGAAATAAATTGTTGTATATACTTGACTGTGTGCCATGATATGCCATATGCATCTATCTTTATATAACTATGGTTATCATGCCCTGTTACTTGTTTGAGCTCTTGGTGGATGGTTACCCCACCAGTGATCAATCGATTACGTTAATGTACTCATTTTACCTGTTTAGTTAGCACTACTAATGTCTCTTTCATATTCTAAGTAGTACTATGTGATTTTTTTTCTCATGATATGAGGTGAACTTGGGTCTATCCCTCTTCAAGCCTACAGTGGGGTGATAATCATAATAATAATAATAATAATAATAATACTTTATTTCCAACATACATTGGGTATTCAAATATGGGTGTACAATTAAAATTTACAAGTAAAATCTTCCTTTAAGAGTAACTTCTTAAGATTATATTTAAAAGTATACACTGAACCAGCATTTTTTAGTTCTCTGGGAAGCTGATTATATAAATGAGGTCCACGAATGTTTATATCTCTTGAGCCAATATCAGTTTTAGACCTTCGTACTAATAAATCTTCCCCTTGACGGGTAGTTAACCCGGTAACTGAGCTTACTGTGGAAAAATTATACAAGCAATCAGGAATATTGTTTCTTAGTATATTAAAAACAAAGGTACATATATCAAAAACATATTTATCTCTAATCTTTATCCATTCTAGATCTTTTAAAACAGGAGAGATGTGCTCGTATTTTCTTACATTGCCAACAGCCACTCGTGCTGCAAAGTTTTGTAACTTTTGTATTCTTTGTAATTGAGTCTTATTTGTACATCCCCAAACTTTGAGACAGTAATTAATTAAACTCATAGCTAAGGACTGGACAATTATTATACGAGTTGATGTTTCAAATGAGTCTTTTACCCTATTTAGATATATTAGAGTACCCATTACTTTTTTATAAATTTCATCTATATGCATTTCAAAATTCATGTAACGGTCAAAATAGACACCTAGGTTCTTTACCGAGTTCATTGGCTTAATGATATTACCGTTAAAATTTATATGAAGATTGTCATCAACTTCTGATAATAATTGTCTGGATCCGATAAGAATAGATTGGGTTTTAGTTTCATTAAGTAACAGACCATTTTTTAGAAAGTAACGTTTAGCCATATACAAAATTTCTTCTGCTCTACGAATAATATTTTCTAAATCATTAATTTCTCCCTCAATTAAGATTTGAGTATCGTCAGCATATTGAATGACATAACAGTTAGGTAAATATTTTACTAGATCGTTTACATATATTAGAAAAAGTATAGGTCCTAGGATCGATCCCTGAGGGACCCCAAACAATACCTTCTTGGAACTTGAAACTGTATCTTTTATTCTGACTGACTGGTAGCGGTTTTTTAAATAGTTCTCGAACCAGCTTGGGTCAATGTTCATTTTTTTGCATTTTTCTAATAATATACTATGGTTTACACTATCAAAAGCTTTAGAAAGATCGAGTAGTAGTAGCAATGATATTTTCTTATTATCTATATTTTTGTATATTTCATCTGATATTTTCAATAAGGCAGTTTCAGTTGATAATTTTGGCCTGAAACCGTGTTGACTTTTTGCAATAAGTTTATTTTTTTCAAGAAACTCACTTAACTGATTTGCAACAATCTTTTCAAGTATCTTTGATAAAATTGGTAGTAAAGAGATTGGTCTATAGTTAGAGACGTCGTCAGGATTTCCATTTTTAAAACCAGGAATTACATGGGGATTTTTCCATAAATCTGGGTAGATATTGGTAACTATGGAAGTATTGATTATTACCGTCAGATAATAAGCTATTACAAATAATGAATCTCTAATAAAACGAAAACAAATTCCATCTGATCCATATGCATTAGAGTCTTTCAGGACATCTAGCCTTAATTCCCTAGCTCTGATCCGTCTGTGTCCACCCCCAAATGGGAACTTGTAATGAAAAATAAAAATAAAACATAAAACGTAGTAATTATCCAACTTTCTCTTCTACTGTCCAAACCTTCTTAAGGTGTTTCATTTCACCCCATTCTATTTTTACCTATCGTTACAGTTCCTAAAAAATTATTACATTGGAATTCCATATACTTTATTCCATCGTCTAGCTTTGATTCGTGAGTTATGTGGGTTATTCCATGTTGAGGTCTGGTATTTGTTGCAATGAGAACTACTGTTCTATTCTTGAGTTTAACTTTGTATTGCAGGTGAATAATGCAGGTATCCTTGGCCCAGATGAAAAAAAAGTTTCTGCTGATGGACTAGAGTTAACTGTGGCAACAAACCATTTTGGGCACTTTTTGTTGACAAATATGCTCTTAGGTAAGGTAATCGTTAGATGTAGGTGTGTTGACGCTTTCGTTTGATATGCATACCATCATGTAAGCTAACTTTTAAGTTTATATGATTTCAGTAATGAAATGAGTGAGGTGGACATTATGAGTTCAGTATTTAAATGTGTGAGGTGAAGTTATGATAAATTGATGCATATATTTTTTTTTTTTTTGCAAGAAATCTTATCCCACAGAACTTAGCAAGGAGCCCACAACTGAAATAGTTGGTTTCTAACAAGAAATAAGAATTCTGGAATGGCTTGCAAGCTTGCTGTGCCCTTAGGCATTTTAGTTACTTCATGCAATACGCAGTGAATACTAGTGTATAAGTTTTTCCCCAATCACCAATTTATAGTGCATTGTTGAAACCTCAGTAAACTTAAACAGTCTGCCCATAAGGCTCACTTGATGCAGTTTTTTCCTTGCTCAGCACACTGTCTCAACAGACAAGAAAATGAATATATACAGTAGAGAAGGTCTTGTAATAGGTATATTACTTATCTGTCTCATTGATAGATTAACAGTATGCTAGTAAACTGTAGTTGATCTTTATGCTTCATTATCATTATCTTTGAGTGGGGTTTGCCATAGCATAGTAGTAGAATGCACTACTTGAGAGGTGACAGACCTTTATTCGAGTCCACATCAGGGCCATAGGAAGGGCATCCAACCTTAATTCCCCTGATTCAATCCGTCTTTGTCCACCCCCAATGGGGACTAATAGTGACACAGAAAGAATAACTTTGTCTCTGAATGGAAATCGTTACTATTATGATGTTAAGTATTATATATTCTAAAGTTTATCTAATGTGGTTAATGATTATATTTTTATCAGAGATGGGAAGCCAGTGACAAGTTCATTAATGGAAAAAGAAACCCACAGTAAAGTAGATGTATTTCTTGATTACTTACCTACTCAATATCACGCTTTTGCTTTCCAATGTAAGCATTTTCAAGATGCCGTTGTAATCTGTTGTAAATCTCTCCTCATCTATTTTAATTCTCGCTGCGGAACAGCTGCTGGAAGAAGTGAAGATGGGAAGGGTATGATGAAGCCCTGCTACATCCCTTTTGGTACAGTTGTGGTCACCCTTCAGGCTTTGACAGGATATGGTATCCTTGTTAAAGAAAATTATTAAGATTGCCTTATTAGATTTGATATGAGAATGTTATCTGTACTTTATGTTCATGACAGTTTGTGTACATGAGTTCTTAAGGATGGATATGTATGCCTTTATCAAAGCCTGAATTTGCAATGATACTGTTCCACAAAAGACCTCATACATCTACTACTATAATAATGTCAAGTTACCTGAAGTAGAATTTTTTGTTAATAGTTTCTACATAAGTGCTTAAGGGTAAAATCTTGAGCTTGTTGAGCTATTTTGCACAGATGCCACACTTCTAATAGCATTTTATCATCACATAATATTAAACAGAATATAATGCACTGGTTAATTACTACAGAGTAAGTAGGAAGGAAATAAATGATCTTTGAAATGTAATCACCACAAGAAAATATTTGATTTGTATAAATCTATTACAGAATTATTGAAATCCAGTGAACCTAGCCGTATTGTCAACGTTTCATCGAAAGGCCATTTCGCTTGCAAAAAAGTGGATGCAAAGGATCTTAATTTTGAGAAAAGAGCGTATCCTGGAAGCATGCAAACCTATTGTCATAGCAAAGCTTGTAATATTCTCTTCACACTGGAACTGGCTGATAAATTAAGAAATACAAGTAAGAATGTTTATTTTATGCTTGTTTCTGAATACTTGAATATACTGTACTATGCTTCTGTATACAAAGATTCAAATCCTTGTACATTCTGTGCACCTGTGGAGACCACAGTAGCCGAATTGTAAATATATTTAACTTGGGAGTTGACAGACCTGCAGTCGAGCTCAATAAGGGGCACTAGGAAGGGCATCCCGAATTAATTCCCCAGCCACACTGTGTTTACCACCATAATGGGGATTAATAATGACATAAAAAGAAATGTACATTCTATTCTTCTGTAAACATAAAGAAATTTCTCATTTTTTAGTGTTAGTATTCATCATGACTATTTTTTTTTCAAACTAGATATCACATTCTGCTAAAGCAAGAAGGTATTCTCATTGTCGGTAGTTATAACGCAGTGAGGACTCAGTGTACCCTGCCCATCTTCTCCATATGTTAGTTTGTTTGTATGCTGTTTAATGAGCAACTATTACTCCCCAATCAACGTAACCTGGACACAGACAAATAGGAGTTGGGGAATTAAAGCTTGATGCCATTCCTAGCACCCCATGGCTGGCTCGGACACAAGTTGTCACTTTCCAAGACGAGTTCTCTAACCACTGCAGTCTCTTTCTCCTTCTGTGGTAGTTGTGAGAAGAAAACAATTACTGGTCCGTCATGCCCATATAACTTTTAAAGCTAGTTCTAACAGCACACGGAATACAAGTGAACAATTTTTCATATTAACGCTATGGATGTTTGTTGCTGTTTGCTGTTTTAAGTGTCACTATTAGTTCCTATTCAAATGAGGGGGGGGGCAGACAGGTTGGAGCTAGGGAATTAAGGCTATCAATTTTAAATGCCGCCTACAAGACATAAGGAATCTGATGATGGAACATATTTCTCCTTCACCTCTTTAGATAAACTATGTCTATTCTTTCTAGATATTATATTTACTGATATTGTTTTAATTTTTCTTGCCAAAGGAGTGACTGCAAACTGTCTACATCCTGGTTTGGTTATGACTGAGATCATGTCCAAAGAAGGAAGCTTTCTCTTCAGATATTTGAGTTGGCTGTTGTTCTTGATAACGAGCAAGGTAAGAATTATGGCGGACTTTCTTTCCTACATGTGTAGTTTTCATTGGCACAGAATAGCTGAAAGGACTTTAGAAGTGCAGGGTTTGATGAACTTTTGCTGCTCACCTTTTGGTTTACTTGCGACCATGCTGCGGGCAATAGTTCTCTTTTTCTGACCATGTAGTCACAGTTCAATGTGTTAGTAATCATAGCTAAGAATAATGGCAAATTTATTATATACATATTGGATGCATGAGAATGGCATAAGCACAGGGAAGCAATATATGGAAGAAATGAGATGTCACAGCAAGTAAAGATGTTGATAAATCTGTATTTTAAAGGGAGCCAGAATTTAAGGGATAGGAAAAACATGTGCTGGGAGCAAGCTTCTAGATCTTCTTTTGAGAGGAATAGAACAGGCATCATAATAATTTATTGTGTAAAGTGATGCGATACAATATTGAGAAGATACTGTGCTAATATGTAAAAGTGTATCATGGAGTAGGCCGCAATGAAAAAGCAGCCAGGCTTCAGAGCTCATTACCTAGTACTGATATGTCAACATTTAGGTAAGAGTCTTTTTCTGAAAGCAAGTTGAAATAGTACCTCCAGTAACTAGTATTGTATGAGAAAATATGAAACTAGCTATTAAGTTAGAAATGTCTATATAAAGACAGTTTTACCTATATAGCAGTATGCCTTGCTGAATTTTTTGAGATGTCAGGAGCAGTTGCGTGCATCCTGTATAAGATATAAAGATGATTCTAGGTCATCTACATGATGGATAACTGCCCAATGGAAAAATACCCACTGTATTATATAACCTAACTTAGGGCAATTGTCCATTGGGCACCTGTCCTTGTTGGGCAATTGGCTGTTAGGCAGTTGACAGTCAGGCTTTTGTCAGTTGGACAGTTGTCCTTTTTGAGCAGTTGTTCTTATAGCAGTTGACAGTCAGGCACTAGTCAGTTGAACAGATGTTCTTATTGAGCAATTGTCCATCGGGCAGTTGTCTGTAGGTCTCTTATCAGTCGGAGAGTTGTCTTTGTTGGGCAGTTTCACTCTGGCATTTGACAGTCAGGCACCTGCCTCTCGGGCAGTTGACTGCCAGGCACTTGTCTGCCAGGCGCTTGTCAGTCAGGCACTTGTCTGCCAGGCTGTTGCCCGGATACCAGAATAGGCACGAGTAAGGAAAGAAAAGTGTAACTAGGAGATTTAATACAGAAAATAGCTTAAAAGGCATACTATTGATCAAATAGCATTTAATATGAGAATCAAGTTGTTCATTAATGATGCCGCTAAATAATTTAGAGAGGGTTGAGATGAAGGTAATGGAACATTAGTTGGATTTATTTGTCGTCACCATTGTTTGAAACAGCTTAAAGGAGATGATTTACGTTATTTCGGATAAGTATTGCTTCTAAGATAAAGAACAAGCAGTATCATATATTTTTTCTATTTATGCAAAGCTTTATCCGATATTTTTTTATGTAACGTCCAAAAACTTGACCTTATAGCTGTTTTCTTAGGATGAGAAATTGGGAGCCCAGACCATCATTTATCTTGCTGTTGATGAGGATGTGGAAAATGTTTCTGGCAAATACTTCAGTGACTGCAAGGTGTGTATATAATTGTATTTACTTTGGTTGGGGATAAAGAATATTGGTATTGAGTGCCCTGTGTCATAGGAGGTGATTAAAATGAATGAAGGATTTGGGGGCAGCAATTCCTTTCTCTCTGAAAATTTTGTTTTAGTCACTATTAGTCCCCAAATTGGGGATGGACACAGATTGAAATTGGGGAAGTAAGGCGGGATTCTCATCCTATCACCCCACCGTGGAGTCGAACACGATTCAGTCACCTCCTGAGTTGAGCAATTGACCACTACGTTACAATTGAACAGGAATCCATCACCTTCCGAGTTAAGCAGTTTAGAACAATGGAATTACAGTTTACAGCAGATAATTTAGCATTGATTCTTTCATTTGTTGAATGATTTGGCTCAGCTGATAGCTTCTGCTGGATAAATAGCATTTTGTTGAAAGATATATACAGTATTATTGATTCAGGGGACCACTGTAGTGTAGTCGTTAGAATGCTCGACATTAAGTTGACTGACCACTGACTGAGTCCACCTTGGGGTGATAGGATAGGCATCCAGCCTTAATTTCCCAACTTCATGCTGTGTGTCCACCCCCATAATGTGGACTAATTAGTGACACATTAAACGAGAATTGTATGTATTTTGCAGTTGTTAAACAAATTAAATAATTAGTAATTATTGTGAGATATTGTTTGGGCATCACTTAGTTATAAAAAGTAGATTTTGAGGGGGAGAAAAAATACTACACCCAAGAGCTTAGTAAAAAGTACTATTAGAGATGAGGTTTGACAATCCTTAACTCCATGATTTCTGACGTTAGTTGTGTTCATTAGCTCACCTCCAATAGCTGAAGTGGTTATGTAAATACTGCTGTTGAGTATGTGAGGCTAGTGATGGAACGGTTACCTTGTTGAGATTTTGTGGGAATATAAGGCAACAGTCTCTCTCTCAGAGGTTTTACTTCCAAACCAGTTTTAGATGGGGTAAAGTTGAGCATGATTTGATGAAGCCATGTGTCATCCCAGTTATCAATTTATGCTCCACTGATTCTTTAGCAGGATATTACGATATGAAGCAGAACTATCACCATAGTTTGAGACGTCATCTTATCATTTTCACCCAATTCCTTTTATTTAGACAGTATTTCCAACAAAATGCTGCGGAAATAGCTTCTATTTATATGAAATGTTGTAGCCTAGTCAGTTTTTGGCATTATCCATTTTTCCTTAAGAAAAATGTTCTAATACTTAAATTCTTACTGATAAAGGATATTTTTATACAAAATAAAACAAAACAAAAAATGAGATTTTATGACCTTTATTTTGGTTTGGCTTGCTATACTTTACATTTATTTCTGTTTCATTAAAAATACTTTATAGATATTCCTTCGTTTGTAGTCTTTTTGGATGTATGTGCAATCCAGCCCTACTCTGCTTAATAATGCCTTAACTTTTAATTTTGTTAGTGATTTATATAATTGCAAGTATCGGAAAATTTTTATAACCCTTCTTAAACTCTTGAATTCTGCACCAGTATATATAGAAAATTATGTTTACGTCTCCATAAGCTCTTCAGAAATCTTATCCATTCATAATTACAAATTGTGGTCTTTACAGGTTGCCCCTACATCCCAAGTGGTCAAGGACCGTACTGTAGCTCTGGAGCTGTGGGAGGCCAGCGAACAGTTGGTGAAGTTATCCTCTGAAGACGTTCATTATAAAGGCAAACCCACGGATGATGCACAACAGAAGGCATGACCTGAATGAGGTCATCTAGAAAGCCCATTGAATCACAATATTGGTAATATTCAAAATGTCAATACTCTTCAGTGCATTTTTGCGATAATTAATGTTTTAACGGTTTTGATTTAAAGTTTGAATGACCAGATATTAGAAGAGAAGTTTTTAACTTTTTTCATTTAAATTATGAGCTTTATAATTATACAGAATAAACAGAGAGCATTGCAATATTTGGTTTAACTTTCAATTATAATTTTTATTTTCTTATTCATTATACAAAATTGCTATATCAGTGGGGGTAATTTAACTTTTTATAATTTTCATGTTAGTATCTGGACAACTGCCTGCTGGACGATTGCCCAGTTGTCAACTGCCTGGCGGACAATTGCTCGAACAGGACAAGAGCCTGATTGACACTTGCCTAATAGGGACAGTTGCCCTAGGCCAGGTTATATTAAAAAAATACAGTACAGGCATTTTTCCGTCAGGTAGTTGTCCTTATCGAGTAGTTTGGATGCAGGCAGATAACCCAAAACCCTTTATGTTGTAGTTTGTAAGTAATAGGCATCTCTGCCATACTGGGAAAGAGATATGTCTACCAACTGATAGAGGTAAAGACAAGGGCAGGGTATGATGTTTTCCTCTTACAATTCTTATATGTAAAAGGCTGACCTTAAAAATGTAAAAATATGTGTTTTTACAAGAAAACTCATATGGGTTTGCACAAAAGTAAAAAGAATTATGGGCTTTAAAATTAAAGGAAAAATAAATTTTTTCAAGAAAAATATGATGTAAGACAAATGGTAAGCCTTTGTCTTGCTAATGTTTAATATATTAATATTTTGTATAGTTTAGAAATTGTCACAATTTTTAAAAAATTGCCTAGTCAAGCATTTTATGAGGAGTAGAATTCTACATAACTGTACTTCACTGACTTCTTTAGGATACTAAATTGAAAAAAAAAGTATATGAAATAAAAAATCCCAGAAATTTCAAGATGTTATTGTTGTTGTTCCCGAGATGCCTGGGCGAACAGCCTGAGTCCTTAGGAATGCTACTGCTGATCCCAGGCTTTCCCACAAAGCTCGCAGGCAGTGTATGTGGTTGTGTGCAGTGCAATGTTCTATAATGTGTTCTTGGGTTGCTTTTAATGTCTCCGAATTGAAGGTATCTTTGAGAAATACTCACCTAAGAGTCATTCTTCAGTGTAGAAAATATGTGTTGTTGAGAGATGAGGTAATTGCATGGGTGACCAAAGCCTCTCCCAGGTTCTCGTGACCCAAGAGAGGCAGGGGTTAGTTGTGGCAGTTTGGCCTCTTTTTGCTGCTCCTCTTCTCAGCTGCAGCTCCAGAGAGGTGAACTGTGCCAATGGCACTGCCACTTCAGGTCCAGATTTCAAGTAGGACTTAATTCTGAACATTCCTCCGTATCGTCTTCTGCTTCCGCTGATATCCTCTTGATGGCGTATTGTTTATCTTTATCTTTTTTCCTTGCTAAATGATTTCTGTGCCTATTTTCAACATCTTCAATGGTATCAGGTAATGGTCTGTGATTCGTCTCTGGTAAAAGTGGGACTAGTAGACTACCCAGTATACCAGCACAGCCAAATGTGAGACTTACAGACCACCACGCTTGTTTATACTGTGAAGAGAGATACAGTAAGTTAGATGCAATGGCATAATCACTTCTGATGGTGTAGGAGAAAGAATACTTAACTTGTATTCCCTGAGTATCGTAAGAGCTAACTAAAAGGTATAGAGGAACAAGGGATGCAAATCCCCTAGAACAGCTGATGGAAGGGTTAAGGTTGGGCAGGGTGAAGCAAAGCCTTGTTGTTTTCCCTTTTTATGACTAGGTGTGACCACCATACTGAATTCAGCTTGCTGTGGCTTCATAGTAAAAAAATCACTTTGCTTACCTCATCTTTAATTTGATCCTCCAACTCTTTGAAGAATATTCATTATCTTCTAACCAGGTCATCATATCTCCTTCATTTACGTAAAGGTTAAAGGTCTATAATGAATGGCAGAGGCAAGGGACAGTGATAGCACTATACCCTGACTATATACCTGCTATTTAGTAGCATAACTTTTATATTCCCAAGTGCATCCATTTATATAAATATCTACCCGGCAATCCTTAAAAATGACGAAATCTTTTTAAAGTGTTTCCTTATTACTTTTTTTCGTCCTCTAATGAATATTCTCATTGCTAGCATGCAAATTATATTTGTCATTCAGGATTTTTCTTATTTTATATAATTTTTATGTTTTTTTGTATGAACTAGGGATGAGAGGATACCTTTAACAATATTCCAGTGATGCCAAGATTTTGCATTTTAATTTTATAATACATAACGTGTTCAGTATTGAGTGATCATAACAATGAAAAAAATATAATTCATTCTCCTTTATTCTTTTGAAGGTGTAAGGAATATCCAATAGGGTTTAAGGTCTCTAATATATGACAGAGGCATATGATAGGCAGTGATAGGACTAGAGCCTGACTATATACCTGTCATATAGCAGGAGCCCTTTACCCCTCTCCAATAATGTGGACCCAATGATCTCCAGCCAATGGCTAAATTATCAGGTAGACCTATAGGAAATCACCTACCCCCTAATTAATTGCCCAGTTTAATTGGTAATGAGATGAGATACTGAAAGGAAATTCGGGCTTGTATCGAACCTGGGACCAGTATATGACCTCTTGTTTTATTCCATTCACCAAGAGACAGCTTTAAAATAAATTATCAAGACACTTAAACATAGCTTACCAACACTTCCGTTACTAATGGCGCCAGAAGAAATCCCGTGTTTCCAGATATGCTGGCCAACGAGAATCCTCGCGCCCTTATTACAGTTGGGAACAGCTCAGGAGCGTATAGAAAATTAATCTGATGTAGTATGTAAATATAAAAGAAAATTATGAATATGCAAATATATACTGTAACAAACATTTGAGACCTTGCACTCTACATTTTAGTGGCATAAATTTAAATCCATGATTCACAAAATATAAGTAGAATTTTATAGATATCTTAATTGCAGAAACTTAGGTGGCCTAAAAATATTTGTACAGTTGAAAACATTAAACTATCTATCTACAGTATCCCTAGAAGTCTGTAAAAGTATATTCAGTAAGGTATTAAAAATACTTATCTTACCTGAAAACCACCTGCTATAAGCATGAGAGCAGACATGACGAGGACCCATTTGATCCACAGAAATGCTGAAGTGATAAATTATTGGATTTTAATTATTAATATTCATAAATTTTCATGAATCTAAAAAGTACAGTCACTTCTCCTTTTATGTGAGTTTAGACTACGCAAACTTGAAATAACACTTATACAAAATAATAATAAATTAATTTGAAGTACGCGAATAATTTGAGCGAGAAAAAGTGAGGCGCTGAGTGGAAGAAGGTCTGGTCTGCCACGGTGGCCATTTTTGAGTTATGTATCCCAGCGTATTCCCCAATCCCTCTTCTCAAGGGTGTTTGGAAAGTCACTGTGCAGTGTATAAATATATACATACTGTACATTGTTTATATATGTTAATAAACATATAAGTGCACAGTGACTATATAAATATATAAATATATAAGTGCAAAGTGACTTTCTGAACACCCTGTATTAGTACAACAATGACTTATGTGGAAAAATCACCCCAATAAGGGTGAAAAACTCATTTTGTAGAGGGTACTGACCGTCCACACTGCAATCAAAGGAAAAAGCTCTGGGTAGTGGTCATTAGCTCCATTTTTCTCTGAATAATTCAGTCAGAAAGTCATAGCTTAGCACTATCTTCCCCAGGACCTGAACCTTGGAAACCATTATCAGGCGCCAATATTCCACTGACATTAGGTCAATATTCCCTGTGTATTCATGTAAAAACACGCCTCTATCGTCAGGTGCATGTAAGGAAGTCCCAACACAGTGGAAAGAATTGTTGGTGACCTTGGTGAGAGTACAGCTCTCCCACTTCCCCCTCCTCTGCTCCTCCCTCTCCAACCACTCAAGTCAACTGCTCACCGCCACCTCACACCTATTGTCCACTGTATATAGAGGGGGTTAATTTTTTTTTTTTTTTTTTGGTTATCTTACATATGTATTTCAGCTTGCTTATGTACTTGTTTAACTAGCTTATTTCTTTGGTATAGTGTGTTTATACATGCTTGTGGAGCATATCTATGCCTATTAACATTATTCCTTACGGAGATATACTCTTTAAATTACGTGAAATTTGGTTTACACGAGCATTTTTAGAACCCATCCTCGCATAAAAAAAGAGGAGACTGTAATCCTCATATTGTATGTCATTACTAGTCCCTATTATGAGGATGGATGCTGATAAAGTATGGGGCAAGAGAATTAATGCTGGATGCCCTTCTTAATGCCTCAAGGTGAGTTCAATCTCTGATCTGTCAACTCCTGAGTCAAGGATTTTAACCACTAAGCAACCATGGTCATCATTTATATATTTATACATAAATGTATCTATGCTTGTTATTATTTTTTTTAATATTTATTTTGTTTTGACTATCCCACTCTCTCTGGCAAGAGAAGGCATTAGGTATGAGAGAGAAGACTTAAACTTGAAACAAGTCCTCTTCATAACTTACATATACAGTTGTCCTGGTTATTACGTGATATTGAACATATGCATTCAAAAAAAATATTAAGAAAAAATTAAAATTCGGAACATTTTTCTTAAAAATATATAATAGCAACTACTGTACTGCCTTTACATAGATTTATATTGTATTATGTAAAGTACAGGTACATTACAGTATTCTAAGCATGATTTATTGTATACAGAAGTTTGGGAATAGGTCATATGCAAAGTATGGTCACTTTTAACATAAAATTTTTTAGCATACACAAATTGTGGTTAAAGCAGGGAATGATGGAATCAATGACCTCGTAAGGTGAAGAACAACTATACAGTTTTGTTTCATATGTTGCAGAAACTTAGTGCTAATCCATAAACACAAACCTTATTTCAGGTAATTAGGGTATAAGATTGTGGCAGCTACTATAGGCAAAATGTATTGAATAATATTTTTTGAAACTGACGGTATGGCATAGCCATGTTTTTTGAGCTGTAGTGCAAATTAAAATGCACAATTTAAGGGGTTATTTAACTTTACATGGGGTTCTAGGGGGTTACTCAAAATTACAAGATCCATTATATTTACCCTTTGGTACAACTATATCCACCATAAGGAAGACGCCTCCAAGGAAGAATGCCGTGGATATGAGTACCCTTCTCCCATACTTCAGACTAAACGGTGTCGCCAGTAATATAGAACTCAGATCTATGACCCCCGATACTGTTATATATATGAATGGATTGTTGCTGGAATAAAAACATCTATCATTTAAAAAGTGGATCTAGTAATGTACAAGTAGACCATGCTATATAAGTAAAATATTTCAAATATTGTAGTTTATGTATTGGGAAACATATGTACTGCTATTGATACACAAAACATGTTCCAGAGAAACTATCATGTTAACAGTGGATATTATTTCTCAAATATAGCAAATATCATTAGAAGTCCAATATTATAAATTATTCCATAATGACTGGAGAAGAGTATCATACATACCTTGTGAAGTTATTA
This sequence comes from Halocaridina rubra, assembly GCA_037179515.1. Taxonomy (NCBI): domain Eukaryota; kingdom Metazoa; phylum Arthropoda; class Malacostraca; order Decapoda; family Atyidae; genus Halocaridina; species Halocaridina rubra. The sequence goes on from JAXCGZ010000323.1 coordinate 79,755, forward strand.
GCATTAAGTATTATACCTAAATATAAACAGCACTGAAATATCCATAGTAATGGAATAACCAAGATTATCGTTCTCATAGCAGCTGAACGGAAGTAAACACCTATGTCATTCAGGGTAACTTGAATGCGAGTACAGAGATTCTTCCTTAACACTCGCTTCTCACTTAGACTGAGTTTCAGGGTGGCTGACTGTATTAAGAAAATTTTACATTGCATGAGACATTATGAATTGAAAATGGAAGAGAAGAAATATTCTTTTGATAAATCATCTTTGTATTCTTGTACGTATTTTAATAAATTAATCTTTATAAATTAGCATTAAACCCAAGAAATTAATATGTATATGCATATAGCACCCATTTAGAAAAATAACCATATGTATATAACACCAGTTTAGAACTAAAAATTGTTCAGTACATGCATATTTATATAACATCCATATCCGGGGAACGCCATAATATAGTGCTAGAAAATAGTTGACTTCTAATGTGACAAGACCTATGCTCGCGTCCAAGGCAGGGCAATAGGAATGGCATGCAGCCTTAATGCTCCAGCTTCAATCCGTCTGTGCACACTCAAATGGGGAGTATTAGTGATAAATAAAACGCCAAAAAAAAAATACATATCATAAAGCTAGCAGAGTATCAATAACTGTAAAAAGATGAAGATGTGGCAGGACCTTAACACACACATCTCATTCCCGCCTTTTTCTGTCGGTCGCATTGTACCAAGAAATAAACTGGGTGAGGAATAATTAGCTCCCACTTCTCTATCCCTGTGAGTGAAAAATTAGAATGGAATTCTTTTCCTCCGTCACCAGAGAAATCTATATAAGTTGCCTTCTGTCGCCTGGTTCTGCATTTCTCAAATCCTGGGATAATGATGTATGTTGCTATTGTATGACACCATCTACTGCACCACAAGCAAGGGATTGGCGGTGGCCTTCCTTAGCGACTCAGGGCTGTTCAGCCAGGCAGCAGAATGGTTTCATATTACAATCCGGTATTAATGTAAATAAAAATATAATCTTGATAAACTGTATTCATATAAAAACTTTCAAGAGACTGTTGACCTGCCTCCCTCATTTCTTCGATGATATTGAAGAGAGACTGGCTGATTTTAGCTCTGTTTTTGGAAGCTGCTCGAACCACAATGGTATGTACTTCTTCTCCTCGTTGATGTTGGATTAACCAGCGAGGAGACTCTTCTATCCAGCTGTTTAAAGTAGGCAGAGTTAGAAATGGTGTAGGTTACTACTCCTTGGAGACTTAGGCTCAGTGATTATGAAAAAAAAATAATCCTTAGAACAAACTAGAATTTGTATTATCTTCTTTTATAATATATTTAGAGGGCCCCGGTAGCTCAGTGGTAAAGAGTGCAAGTCAGGAAGTGACTGCCGCGGGTTCAACCTACCGGAGGGCATTATGAAGGGCATCCAATCTTAATCTCCCATCTCCAGTCTGTCTGTCCATCCCCATTTACGAGGACTAATCGTGACACATAGCCCTGTCCATTATATTCTTTTTATTACATATAACACTGTTAATAATATAGTAAATAGACCTGAGTAATAGGGCTTCATCATACCCTGTCTATCCTCACCTTTTAATTAATTATTTTTTATGTTTGGAAAGGTAAGAAATTCAAGGAGGAAGAGATTACAAAGTCCCTCTCAACAATATTTATTACTTCCTGTACCATGTATGGATTATGATAAATTTACTTGTTGAGCTTTAAATTATCTTTTATTTCAATATTACATAATTTTTACTTTCCCTGGCATAAAGGAATTATGATAGAGATAATTACTTGTCTCACCCTACAATATAAGAGCTGTAGATATTATTTTTATTATTACTCCTTAATCTTCTAAAACAACTGCGGAGGCACAACAGTAAGAAAGGAAGTCAGGCAACAAGGCTTCATCATACCTTGCCAATTTTTACCCATACCATATGGTCTTTGCTAAATGAAAATGTGAGTGAGGGAAGGAACGCCTACCCTTCAATCTCCTATCCCTTTTAATCAGTTTCTACAGGACTGTGACATATGGAATAGCAAGGCAAGAATCATAGCCCACTATCACCAGCAATAATAAAAATAATAATACTCACAAGGTCAAAGGAATAATTACTACGAAAGGTATAAATGTTGCAAGCATCAGTAGATTCCTCCAAGTCCTGATGAAGTAACCAATTCCAGCAAATATTATAATACCCATTGAGAAGGATGTTCCAAGCAGCATTCCTACTACTGTTCGATACTTTGGTGGTGTAATTTCCAGAGCTGAAATATGGAAAGTTATTTTATTTGCAGTTTTATAAAGTGTGACACTGGGACAGGCAATGAAAATAGCCCTTGTCAGACGCGTGCAACAACAAACATTTAGGAAAATGTAGCAGCTTAAATACAAGGCAGAAATAAGAGTGATGAAAAAGAATGCAAAGAGAAACAGATGGAGAATGTGGTGACTTGTTAGATATGGTGATATGTACTCAGTTTTAGTGAGTCAGCAGCTTCTGTCTGTGTGGAATATTGACATCCAATGTAATATTTAGATGTATGTTATGTAAAGCATAATGTTCCTTTGTTGAAAATGTCCTAATTGTGATATTGCTTGAATCAATTAACACTTATGTCAATATAGATAGTCTTATATCTATATGGTAGTCTGAAATAATTATGTAATAGCATTGTACATAAGAGATAGATTATAACCTGTGCTCAGCAATGAATGCATCAGGCGGTTTGGTAAGGAAAGTTTTCAGTGTGGTTGGGTAACCTCATATAGCAAGTATTTAGCAGATTTAAATAGGCACTCCTATTATTCTTTTGGGTTAGTGTGCAAGTATAAAATGTGTACAAACATTGAAAAACAAAAACCAAGTTTACTCCCCAAACTTTATACCTTGACAATTTTCACAGGAGAGACAGATGGACTCCCAATCTCAGAGTGTGATTCTATATAAATGCAAAATATTCTGTTTTGATATTTTACTCTGAATCAGAGTATCATTTGCGTAAATAAAATAAAATCACACCTAAACTGTAGGCTGGCAGTAACATGGAGTTGCAGCTTCCACCAATAAAAACTCTGGCAACCAAAAGTCCTGAGTACCATGGCATAACGTACATGCAGACTGTAGCCGAAAGATTAAACAAGGAGGCTATCTGTACAGCTCGTTTACGTCCAAAGCTACGGAAAGAATATGAGTTTTTAGTATGGAAGAGTATGCAATTTAGGAAGTAACTGATGTTGGGTCAATTTCTCAACTGGGCATTAGGAAGGAAATCCAGACTAAACTGCCAAGCTTCAAAATTTGTGTGTTTACTACCATTCTAATAGGGACTAATCGTGATCCTTATATAGTAACTAACTAACTAACAAGGAGATTAAACGCTATTTTTTTATATATATAATATTCGGGAAAATGTTGTTTTGTTATAATAAGACCATCACTCAAATATATCATATAAATGATACAGTATAAAAAAAACATGTACCGTATAGCATTTTTCAACTATATTACATGAATTTGTACTGTATCAATGTGTATATCATATGAAGGTGTGATCTTGGTATGTTTGGTTTATGGTGATTGTGTGTTTATAGCTTGGTCAACCCCCTTACAATAATAATAATAATAATAATAATAAACTTTATTTCCATTTTACAATGGGTATTCGTCAGCCAGGACAAGCCCCAACCCCCCACTGTGATGTCCACCCACAGCAGTTCCTGCCAGTAAACAGCTTAAACTCTCGGTCTTGGACGGGGACCGATCTTTCGACCTCGTGAATGCGAAGCCAGCGCGTTACCACTGTACTAGCCAGCAAGGGGACTGTGGTCATTGTAAATATAAAGGACACACACAACTCAGTTGCATTACGTTTTCCATACGTCCATATGAGAGAGGAAGTTGGCATAACAAACAAAATTGTTATTATTAGTGATAATTATTATTATTAATGGGGACTTCGGTAGCTCAGAGGGAAAGTGTGCGAGATGAGATGTGACAAGCCTGATAATATGGATTTGATCCCATCACAGGGTAAAAGAGGCATCCATCTGTAATCTTTCAGTTCCAATCTGTGTGTGTCCACCCCCATTTCAGGGAGAACTACTTGGCACAAAACTTGAATATCTTAATAGTATTTATCCCTGTGTGAGGTTACAAAAATATAGCACATATTTCAGCCAAATTGCAAGAGCTGATAAAATGAGATAGAGCAGCAAATGACTGGCTCTCTCTCTCTCACTCTCTCTCTCTCTCTCCTCTCTCTCTCTCTCTCTCTCTCTCTCTCTCTCTCTCTCTCTCTCTCCCAACAAAACAGGCGGTCAAAAAGGTATGGATGGATTTGGTATGATGAAACCACGTTGCCTTCCTTGTTATTAAGTTGTGGCTATCGTTCTAGCTCAGCAGGTTATGTCATCATGTTGAAAAAATTTGTATTATTATTATTATTATTATTATTATTATTATTATTATTACTATTATTATTATTAATCTTGATGGTGGAGGAGAAAGTGATTAATGCATATCCTAATGAGTGGAAAAGAGAGGATTCCATTGTAGAAGGCCTAGAGAGAGAGAGAGAGAGAGAGAGAGAGGGGGGGGGGAAATGCAAATTATTTCCCTCCAGAATATGTTTCTCCCGACAAAACCATTGATAAGAGGTGATGACAGGTAGTGTATGATGAAGCATTGGTTCCTAGGTTCACTTGCTACAATTTTGGTCACCTTAGTGAGTTCATTACAATATGACTTAAGAACATATGTTCATATAGTATAATAACATGCAGAATTTTCATATACATTCATAAAGTGTAATGGGCGTATCAGTAATTACGAAAGTCTGATATAGACATTAAAAATGAAAGTATTTTATTATGGTTTTTATAGTACCAAACTGTCGATATGATATTCCCC
>JAXCGZ010000324.1:0-7500 GCA_037179515.1 Halocaridina rubra
CACTGGCAGATAGTTTTTTCTCGAAACTACAGACTAAGTCCAAAAAGACCCCAAAAAGCACTGTTGACACTAAAATGATGTCTGTATCTTACTATGAATGTCGCCACGGTGAGGAATCAAACTGCGCTGTAGAACCCTCAGAAATCAGCAATAACTGTAGAGATTACACAGTCGTCGTCCGCTTCCGAAAGATGGCGGGACACACTCCAAGAGAGAGAGAGAGAGAGAGAGAGAGAGAGAGAGAGAGAGAGAGAGAGAGAGAGAGAAAGAGAGGTAGTCTCCGTGACAAAATGGTAGCGTCCGCGACTCTGAGGCGGCAGGTCGAGGGTTCGCGCCCCGTCACGGACTGAGGTTAGTAAGGGCATGCACTCAGGGTATCAATTACATCTGCCAAAACAAGTCCTTCGCAAGGAGGCAACCGTCCTAGCCCTTAGTAGAAAAGGGAGTTCGTGACGTAAAACCGAAAGAGAGAGAGAGAGAGAGAGAGAGAGAGAGAGAGAGAGCGGCGCCACGGAGTGATAGGAGAGACACACTACAGGAAGGTAATAATTAACATGTAGCATAAGTTAACCAAATATAGATTGTAATGTTTAACAACTGCAGTATCACTGGGAGTGCCCATGTGCACGTCCCGGTGTACAGTTATCCGAATAAATTAAAAAAAAGATATTGCATAAGATGCTAATAGAGAGTAAGGATGATGACATGAACTAAATATACTTGTGTAATGTATAATTATATAATGTATTCAATGATTAACAGTTGTTGTCTTATGACTTCTATGCAAACCATACCAATAAAGATGAGTGTGAGATGTTGCCCTTTCCTTTATCACCAACCATTCAACTTGACTGCCTTAATGGTGTCAATACTAATTATGCCACATGAAGAAGATACTGCCATTATTATTATTATTATTATTATAATTATTATTATTATTATTATTATTATTATTATTAGTAGTAGTAGTAGTAGTAGTAGTAGTAGTAGTATCAAAGAAAGCAAAAAGGGAAAAAAATGATATAAGATGTTAGAATATTTATATCCTTATTGCTACCACTGCCCATGGTGGTAGATAGATAGAGAGAGAGAGAGAGAGAGAGAGAGAGAGAGAGAGAGAGAGAGAGAGAGAGAGAGAGAGAGAGAGAGAGAGTTGTGTATTTAATTATTAGTTTCGCTGCCACCTCATAACAGGCCAGTTCTCTCTCATGCAAGATGATAATTGATATGCGAAGATACGTAACATAACGCTTAATTTATTTAGATGCAACATTGTTCCTCTAAGCCTCAACGCCCCTGTCTACTTATTGTAATGTTATCTCTATTGGTGTCAACAATACTCTAGCTCATTCAAATACACCAACGAGATGGCGAATTATAGTTTCTTGATGGTGCCTCCATCAATAGGCTTCCAGGGAAGGGGGGAACACCCCATAACCTATAGTGTGAGGGGTGTTCCTAAAGAATGCCAGTTTGGTACAAAGAACAGAGAAGCCACTTGAGCTTTCTAACTTACATATGTGACACTCATAGGCGTGATTTTTATACGTCAAGCTAACTGCAACAACCTGTAATAATTAAAATGTAGCATAAGATGAGAAGTAGAGAGTAAGGATGATGACATTAACTGAATACACTTGTGTGATTTAGAATTGTATAATGTACTAAATAATTAATAGTTGTTGTCTCATGGCTTATAGGACCAGATGGGGAGGAGATGACTGCTAATCTACGCCACAGAGGAGGGACTACGGCGATGAAATAATTAGCTTTCAATGAGTCAGCGTGGTGGGGTCAGCAGCAAGACTTTGACTGCGGACACGGTATTAAATAGGAATCATATGGTGACGCACAGACGAACATTGTGCGTGAAGGAAATTATAGTGACTCAGTGATTAAGTGATTCATGAACGTAAAGTGCATTGATGATCTTACCAGCAGGGTTCAAGTTTCCTCAGCAGTACTGGGTTAAAGTAATGTGCCTCAGATTGATTGCGTAAATGCAGAGTATTACCTGGAGGAGGCAATCTGTGACTGTTGCGATAAGAACATCATCGTTCACTCTGGGGTGAAGGAATGAAGTATACAGAAACGAGCAAGTGAGTGTAAGTTGTGGGTGACGCTGAGCGGCACGGACTTGCCCGATGAGTGGGTGGCAGTGAACGAAACATTCTTTGGTGAGCGTATGAGTGATAACATCTGAGAGAAGACCCAGGAATAGTCGCAGAAGCTTGCAGGAGTAACACACACCACTTCATCGACGAAACCTACGGGAGTAGCACTCACAACTTCAGTGGCTAATAGAGAGATGAGTCTCAGTCCAGGTAAGGGGTACTGTAAGACTTGTAGTAAACGGGGGATCGCCTGAGAGCTGGTGAATGGAGGAACAGTGATTGCCACTGGGCTATACTGTCGATGTGAAGGAGGAACAGACGGATTAAATAGATAAATACTGTATTGTGTAGCAATTGTGCTGATGGCAGCAGGGAGTGAATAATTAAGGTGTGAACATAGAGACTGAACATTGCTAGGGATGTACTGAAAGTTTCAGCAGACCTATGGATTAATTATTGCAAAGGGGGAACTTTGCTAATTAATAAGCCTATATATGTTCTCACTACAAAGAAAGAGTTGTGAAGAGATTTAATTGCAAATTATTGCAATGGGGGGAGTTGATGATTAAGGAGCCTATTTAAGTACTTGGAAAGGAGGAAGAGTCGGGGACAGGTTGAAGAGCATTAAAGGTATAATCAATGGCTCATGAAGTCAGATGGTTAGCCAGACTGTGAGTAAAGCACAATAGCAATAAGGAGATTGTCAGGTTATCATATTATGGTATATTGTAATGGCTGATGCAGTTAGGGAATCTTCATCTTACCAGTGTAATTAAGTTAAGTGAGAGCCAAGTTAGTAGGGCTCAAATCAGTGTACTTGCGAAGACTGTTCTAAATGCTATCAGTTACTAGGTGCATGACCTGTTGATTAGCCAGTGTAGGAAAACGGAGTTGAGGTTATCCCTCCGCATTATTGGAACTAACCTAACCTAACCTAACCTAACCGGAGGAGGTTATCCCTCCGAAGGATTGGAAAACGGAGTTGAGGTTATCTCTCTGCAGTGGTGGAAAAACGGAGTTGAGGTTATCCCTCCACATCGTTGGAATAAAACCTAACCTAACCTAACCTGACCTAACCTAACCTCACCTAAGCTAACCTAACCTAACCTAACCTAAGCGGAGGAGGTTATCCCTCTACAGTGTTGGAAAACAGAATTGAGGTTATCCCTCCACAGCTGGGGAAAACGGAGTTGAGGTTATCCGTCTGCATCATTGGAACCTAACCTAACCTGACCTGACCTAACCTAACCTGACCTAACCTAACCTAACCTAACCTAAACTAAACAGAGGAGGTTATCTCTCCACAGTGTTGGAAAACGGAGTTGAGATTATCCCTCTGCAGCGTTGGAAAAAACGAATCCCTTGTGACGAGCGGTGTGGGGTTGGGACACAGAGTTGAGACTATCGTCGGCTTAGTCCGACTGAGGAAAGACACAAATCGCTTACCTGAATAAGAAATGGAGGCGAACAATAAGGACAGGGAATTGGATATAGGAAAGGGAAAGCCTAGGATGCGGATAACGACTGAAGGAGAGGAGCAAGATGCTGAGATATTTACAAGACCAGATATGGAGACACCCATGAACGGACGACACGGAGAACTGACAGGTGAGGCACAGGAGCCAATGAAGAAAAAACTGACAGCAGCAGAGGTACCCCTGATGACCAGTGTCTTGGAGTCCATCAAGGAATCCATCAGAGGCATAGTTGAGCAGATAATGCAGGAGCAGAGGAACAATGACGATTGGCTGCGAAGGAAGGAGCGGGCGCATGGAATAGAAGTGGTGGAGGAAGGCCCGAGGAAGACAAGGAGCGATACGAGCATGAGCAAGAAGAGAAAGGTGGGCAACGAAGGTAACCACGAAGGCGAGGATTGAAAAAGCAAGGAAGAGCAAGAGAGGGAAAAGCAACAACCGGATGCGGGAGCTGGAAGGAACACTGTTCCTGTCCACTTGTGGCTGGTGGAACCCACAGGAGCCGTACAAATGTGAGTAAGACCAATGATGATCGGCCAAGGGAATGCTCTTCGATTCGCTGGCCAGACAGAAAGGAGCTACAGGGACTTCATGGTGCAGTTTCGGGAGTGCATGAGGCGAAATGCCATAAGACCTGAAGAGAAAATGATGTTGCTGATAGATGCATGTGAAGACGGGAGAGCAAAGTCCCACTTAAGAAGGTACCTCAATGTGTACCCAGGTGCAGGAACAGCATGTTGAGAGGCCTCATTTGGGTGCGACGAACTACCTTCTGAGGTATTGTGGGTGCGAATGAGGGAAGGAAGGCGAATCTATGATGAGGACATCTGGGGACTCGCCGGACTGTTGGTGCAGCTGATGGAAGTGTGGGAAGGACTGATGCGCGAGGCCAGGACTGATCGCGACATTGAAACCAGACTGATCATGGATGCCAGAGGTCGGTTGCCCATGGAGATGTCATGCGAGTTCGGAGCGATGTCCCAAATAAAAGAGAATAATACAGGAAGCCCCTGTGGAGCACCGGATCTCATAAGGTACATCACAGAGCAGATAGGCAGTATCAGAACACGGGATGTGTGAGCAAGAACTGACACCGGTCGTGGATCTTCAAGAAAAGCCAGAGGCAATTGAGATGGAACGGAGCACAAGAAGGCAAGGGAAAAGGAGACAGGGTCGGAACTATGCCAATTGTGTCATGGTAGACATTCACTCAAGGTTTGCCAGAGCTTCGCAAGGCTAGGGAGTAAGGCGTGTCCGGAGGCAGCTGTACAGTTTCGGGTATGCTTCAGGTGCCTAAAGAAGGGACACAGAGTTACCACATGCCAAGAAAGGAAGCCATGTGAGGTATGCAAGAGTGATTCGCATGCGACCATCTTTCACAACAATTATGACAGTAGGTCGACGGGGAGAACTAGTGGACGAAACAACCAAAGGGTCTAGCAACCATCAAGCAGAGGAGAAGAGAAGATCAGAGCCACTAACTATGCTGGACAGTCAAGGGAATGACAACAGGAGAAGGGGACAGTTGCCTTGTCTAAAGTGGAGATATACGTCAGGACAGAAGATACAAATGTCACACAGAGTGGGTGGGTCAAACCCAGCCCTTCTGGACTGTGGGAATGACCGTACATTCTGCTCACATAGCCTGGTAAACAAGACCAGAATCCATGGAGTACCGATACAGTAGAAGTCAACACCATCGACCACGCACGGCAGTGGGACATGCTAATGGTGGACTTGTGGGTAATAGTGGCAAAGGCTAGATGACCTATCGTGGGACTATCATCCCACTATTTTACACCAATAATTGTGGTGTTATTCTTCTTTTGGTAGTGTGGTTGGTGATAACAGATAAGCATCTTCTTTATATGTGTTTATTTCTAGATTGACAATTAATTCCTCAGAACTCCCATTTCTATATAGTTCTTGTCACTATCGGTTCCAGATTCCCGCCCCCAAGGGGAGACTGCTAAGTTGTGGTCGTGACATCTGCCCCTGACAAGGTATGATCTCTCACTGACTAGGCTCTGTTACTCTTGTGGCGGTCGGTGGGTATCGAGTGCGTCACTGCCATCCGGCACATATAGGCATTTTTAATATGCCTTTCGACACTCCCCACCACCAAACTGAAATATCTCATATTTCAGACTGAATCATAAATACTTCTATGAGAGCCTTACAATTTTCTATCTATCATTATTTTATAAAAACGGGGCAGAACTATCTAAGAAACTGACTTATGAAGCTATTACAATCGCTTTCCGTGGGAAACAAGGACCAGGCAGCGACCATAGCCACACAATTGACGAACCTGATGAGTAAAGGAGGATTTTGTCTTGCGAAATGGTCAAGCAACATGACAGACGTGCTGAGAGGGATACAGGAGAAAGAGCTTCGTGAGTGCGGGATGAGGTCTGAAATACTAACAGCTGCACATCCAGAAGGAAGAGCACTGGGAGTGATATGGGACCAAGCAAAGGACAAGATTGCCGCATGAGTGGAGCTCAATGATTGCGTGTTCACTAGACAAAGCATATTGGCAACATTCAGCACAGTCTACGACCCTCTCGGAATACTTGCACCATTCGTCGTCCGTGCCAAGATCATCTTCCAGGAAGAGTGCCGGGCTGGTAAGGGATGGGATGAACCTATCAGTGAGCAATGTCAACGGAATGACAAGGAATGGATGCACAAGTTACGACAGTTAAGCACATTCGCGATACCCAGACACTATCGCAATGGGGCTATGGGAGAACCTACACAGGTGGAATTGCACACCTTCGCCGATGTGTCTCAGTTGGGGTATGGCACCGCCAGCTACCTACGCTTCATTCATACTGAGGAAAGGGTAAGTGTGTCCTTTGTTCTTGGCAAGACACTTTTAGCCCCATTGAAGGGAATTAGTATACCTAGGTTGGAGCTGTGTGCCGCCATGCTAGCTGCCGAAGTAACCGCGATCATCGCCAACGAGCTAGAGGTCAAGCATGATGACGTCGTGTATTGGAAGGACAGCATGCTCATGCTGCAGTACATCAACAAACCTAACAGGCGCTTCAAGACCTATGTCGCTAACAGGGTGGTAGCAATACAGCGTCTAGCACCGATCCAACAATGATGTCACGTGCCCTCGGCACATAATCCAGCAGACGATGTATCGCAAGGTCTCTCGAGACACGCCATGATGGTGAGGAGCAGGTGGACCAATGGACTGAACTTCTTAGCTACCCAAAGAAGAATTGGCCTCCTGAGAATCCTCTGCCGATAGGAGACAGAGAAGGAGTGGAGCTGTGACCGCCCTTAGTGCTAACAGTGTAGGTAGCTGAGACTCCACAATCGGCTTGTCAACGCCTCTGGAACCAGTTCTCCAGCTGGGATAAATTACTGAGATTGGTGGCTTGGCTATGGAGGTTCATCAAGTGGCTTTACCCCAGGCTGACCTCTCAAGTGAATGATGAGAACTACATCAGCATGGACGAATTGCACGTGGCTGAACGCCGGGTTATCAAGGCCGTGCAGAAGGAGAGTTATGGGAAGGTAGTCCAGGTTCTGCGGAATGGCAAGCCACTCACCAAGACTTATGAGATATTCTTCTTGGTGCCACACCTGGATTCACAAGGATTAGTACATGTGAGTGGTTACCTATGTAAAGCCATGGTGAGACAGGACATACGTTAACCAATTCTTCTCCCAAAGGACCATCCAGTTACTACCCTCAATGTCTGGCGCGTACACCAGGTATATGCAGGACACATGGGGAGGGAGCATACGATCGCTTTGCTGAGAGAGAAGTATTGGATCCCACAGGTTTGGCGACTGGTTGATAGGTTGCTGAGGCAGTGCATTTCATGCAGAAGGCAAAATGGGTAGCTGTGACCACAAAGAGAGACGAATCTTTCAGATGAAAGGGTGGC
>JAXCGZ010000324.1:12500-20000 GCA_037179515.1 Halocaridina rubra
TATGTACTGCACAAAGAATGTAAAATAAACAGAATATCTGTATACCTTTTATCAATGAAATTAACAAATTATTTTTATTATTATTATTATTTTTATTATTATTATTATTATTATTATTATTATTATTATTATTATTATTATTATTATTATTATTATTATAACAGTAGTATTAGTAGTAGTAGTAGCAGCAGGGGCAGGGGCAATAGTAGTAGTAGTAGCAGCAGCATTAGACGTAGTAGTAATAGTAAGATTTTCAGATCAATCGGAGAAAAAGCTTTTTTTTCTTTATGAACCGCAACTTTTCACATGTTTATATGGGGTCCCTCACTGACCACTTGGAAATCAAAGATGGCTTAGGATGAAAGATTTGTGGCCAGAGGTCCTACCTGACACCACGCTTCTCTAGTAATACGAGCTTAGGATGGCACCGGGTTAGGTTGGTTTGCTTCTTTAGTGGTTTGATTTGCAAACGGAGATAAATACCTCGTCTATCTATACAATAAAGCCATAAACCCCCGTATAAGAGGGGTGGCTGAGTCAAAGCAAGACAATTGACTCCTTGTGGAAAAGGAAATATAAAGGACGGGATTCCAAATCCCCTCTCTCGGCTCCATTTAGATGACTTCTAAGGCTTACAGGGGAACAAGGAGGAGGTATTCTTGTCCCCCTCAGAGATAAAATAGCTCGTAGTTATGTAATTTCCTCAGACAGTTTCCAATATCACAGCCTTCCCTTACACTATTTCTTCCAACACAGCATGTAGTGCAAAAACTAGTGTCGAATAGTTTGACATTATTACCTGCCATTAATTAGGAAATTTCTTCTTCGCTTTTTTTATGATTGTGACACCAGGTCTAGAAAAAAAGAAAAGAAAAGAAAAATAAATAAAAAAAACCTGCCCTTATCGGGCATGGGAACGAAGAAAACATAGACACAGATGGGGAGTGTTATGACTTGTCAGATGTGATGGGATAACAAGATGGGGGTAACTAATACCCAAGAATATTCGGTGATGATTTAGGCATAGAAAAAGCACCATTATTGAAGGAAGACTTAACATCGAACTGTCCTGGACAGTCCTATTCAAGTCCCAAAAAACCCTTCAGCTGTAGTATAGCAACGGGTGGATGGTGGCATGGGTCAACTTACTACATTGTAAATTTCAGTTTTGTGAATGTCCCATAATAGTGCTCCCAAGGTTGAAAGATGGATTGATGAATAAACAGTGAAAAAACTGTTTCTTCATTTGCAAAATCTGACTTTGTCTATGTCTGCTAACACTGTTCCCAAGGTTGGAAGAAAGTCTTTAAGAATGGTTAGTGAATGTCAATCAGGGTCGCCTGCAACACCAGTACTTCCACCTTTTTCTCTTTGTTGGGATCACCCACCTGCTCTCTTCGATTCAAACATGTGTCCTTGGGGATTCAAAAGGCGGAAATAGGATGGTGAAAACCACCAGGAAAATAATAAGTTTGTCTATGTGTTTTTATTTTTTTATATATTTTTTTTTTATGTAGGAATGTGACACCAGGACAGGTAAAAATGAATAAAACTGCCCTTATCGAACCTGGGCAAGAAAAAATAAAGTAAATAGAGAGATGGAGTATTGTGACTTGTCAGCTGTGTAGTGATAATAAGAGATGTGCAACGAATATCCTACGATATTCGCTGTAGATGTAGGCACAGAAAAAGAATTTATCTGTAGGTAATGCTTGTATGTATGTGTTCCTTTCATGGATGGAAAGCAACATCAGCCTTACTTGAAAATTGTATGTCCTGTATCCTTTCGTAGATGGAACTTATTTGATTCCATATCTCCTAAATACGCTAAAGTGACCTCTCTCTCTCTCTCTCTCTCTCTCTCTCTCTCTCTCTCTCTCTCTCTCTCTCTCTCTCTCTCTATCATGCAAGAATACATGGGTGGATTTCCTTTAATCCCATCTCAGGCATATCCCCTTTAGTCACTCCCTACACTAGAAATACCCGGAAGAAATTATTTCTCCCCCACCAAAGGGATGTAATTATACTTGTCTCCGTTATTATTATTATTATTATTATTATTATTATTATTATTATTATTATTATTATTATTATTATTATTATTTTTTTTTTTTTAGATTCTCCACCCACGGATGGGTGGAACAGGTCATGGAGGACCCATAGGGTGGTCGCCAACCGGCACAGGCCCCAACCCCCACTGTGGTGCCCAGCCACAGCAGTAACCTCCCCAGTAAACAGCTTAAACTCTCTTGCCTGGAGGAGGCGTGATCCGTCGACCTCGCGAATGCGAGGTCAGCGCGTTACCACTGTACTAGCCAGGAGGCTGTAGTAGTAGTAGTAGCTTTTTTATTTTTTTTTTTTATTTATTCAGATAACTGTACATGGGGACATGTGCACATGGGCACTCCCAGTCATATTGCAGTTGATAACATTACAATCTATGTGGTTATGTATAAATAACATACTAATAGAATTTGCAATTAATTTTAAATATCATAGCAAGTAATTAATAATAAAATATAGTGTAATAATTGAAGAGTACTTGAAGAGTAATCATTGTGACAATATTTTCAATAGCCCTTGTTGAGTGCTATCATTTAAATTACATTTCACTTTTCAACAGTACTACTGCAGACAATTTGAAGCAGATATAGAATAACAATTTTCAGGTTAGAATAATAAGTAGGTACATACATATATATATACACACACATACATACACACACACATATATATATATATATATATATATATATATATATATATATATATATATATATATATATATATATATATATATATATATGCATGCATTAATTAGATGAGCAATAGAAACACCACTGGGGCTTCATAGCCATATATATCAAGGAGAGAGAGAGAGAGAGGAGAGAGAGAGAGAGAGAGAGAGAGAGAGAGAGAGAGAGAGAGAGAGAGAGAGAGAGAGAGAGAGAGAGAGAGAGAGAGTTTGTGGTATTCATTTCAGCAAAAGGAGTTATTCGTCCTTACTACAGATAAAGACACATCCATGCATACTCATACACATCATTGTCATCTAAGGGTAACACAGCAGAGGAAAGTGCATGTACTTAATTGCATATACGTACACATATAAACCTGAACATACATACATACATACATATAAACACACTGCCATATAATGGAAGATAAATTTGGAAGGAAAAGAAAGAGAAAGACTGAAAGCCTTTCCCCTTCTCCACCCTTCAAATTATGTATGTGAGAGAGAATTACGTCAATTAATCCGTTATCACTATTATCACAACCATTGCTACCACCATCATGATTATTATTATCATCATTATTATTATTATTATTATTATTATTATTATCATTATTATTATTACTATTATTATTATTATTATTATTATTATTATTATTATTATTATTATTATTATTATTATTATTATTATTACCATCATCATTACTACAGCTTTTGTATATAGATAGAGTTATGAATCAAAAGTAGTAATTATTGATACATATAGACATGCACATACATATACATATACACATATACATACATATATACATATAAATACATATACACATACATATACATATACACTCGTCTTCTTTCTATATTCTGTGAGAGGGAGAACATAAAAATGAAGCCATCTCTGTCCCAAACCTCTCCCACCCATGGGGCGGGAGAAGGGGTAGTCATCAGAGGACTTAAACAGAGAATAAAGAAGTTAGAGGAAATGGTTACAAGCCTTGATGATAAAATTCGGAATATGGATGGAGAAATGAAAGAGAATGAAACACTCAGAGAACAAATAAGATCTTTGGAGGAAGCAAATAAAGCACAAGGGCAGGAGAGAAAGGAACTAGAAAAAAGAATAAAGAAGCTGGAAGGGGAAAAGAGTCAACTAGAATCTAGAATTTCTAATCAAGAAGATAAAAACAAACAGCTAAATGACAACCTAAAGGAATTAGATGTTAGTTCACTGCTATCTTCTGAGAGAGACGAGATTGCTGCTTGGAATGTTCAGATTAAGGAAAACATTGAACAGTTCAGAAAAGAGTTCCAGGAGCTGAATATGGAAAATGATGCCATGAAAACGTCCTTTGCTGATGCACTAAAGGGGAATGTGGCAGTAAAAGAGGCTGTAAAGGTGGTGGCACTGGAAAACATACAAACAGTTGACTATAAAGAGACAGTAATCGAAAAAATGAAAGACGTTGTGATGGAAAGGGCAAACCCACTCATCAGACAGGCACTTGATAAGGAGAAGACAGTGGTAATCTCAGGCATAAGTGAATCCCAGGAGCCAACATGGCAGGGGAGACTTGAAGAAAATAAAGCTAGGGTTGTAGACCTGATAAGAAAGCTTGGAGTAGTATGTGGTCCTGAGGATATTGTAAACATACACCAACTAGGCAAATATTCGAGGGAAGGAAAGCCGAGACCAACAAAAGTAACCTTTGAGAGAGGGGAGACATGTAGGGAAATATTGTTGAGAAAAAAAAGTCTAAAAGACCTTCAAGAATGCAAAGAAGTGTTCATTAGACGATACAGAACACAGGAAGAGATGGGAAAGATCAAAAACTTGTTGCAAGAGGCAAGAAGGTTAAATGATGAAAGAAATGAAGAAGAGAAGAAAAATTTTCGTTACGGAATACTTCCAGACAAAGGGGAGATAAAGAAGATAATGACAGAAGATCAGGGGATGGGGCCTCATTAAGATTGTTATACACAAATGCTGATGGATTAGCTGGTAAGGCAGTAGAATTAAAAGATAGGATTCACAACAGTAAGGCAGATATAGTAGCAATTACAGAGACTAAGTTGAGTGAGGACATAAACAGTGTCACAGTTTTTCCTAAGGGCTTCAGAATACTAAGGGTCGAAAGATCTGAGAGGACTGGTGGAGGGATAGCACTGCTCATAAGTGAGAGGATTCAAGTTGAAGAGATAAACTTGGCTATAGAAAGTGAGTTCAGGGAATTTCTTGTTGCTCGCATAAATACTGGGTCAGAGAGCATTATAATAACTGTTGTATACAACCCGCCAAGGAACCAAAATAGGCTTGAAATTTATGAGGAAAGTCATATAGGTACGATTGAAGTCATAAACTCAGTTGTTAACATGGCGCGGGAGAAAAAATGTAGGATTTTGATTATGGGAGACTTTAATCATAAAGAGATAGATTGGATAAATCTTGACCCACACAGTGGTGAGGACTCCTTTGGGGCAAGATTCCTAGATTGCGTACAAGGGAATTTCCTACACCAACATGTAATGGAACCAACAAGAGCCAGGGGTGGGGATGAGCCATCACTACTTGATCTGGTGCTCACAGATAATGTGTTGGATATTGAAAATATTGAGTATGAACCACCAATTGGAAAGAGTGACCACTGTGTGTTGTTGATGGAGTATATCATTGAAGACATTCTTCCTGAGAGTAGAGGCACTGAGGACATGAGGAGGAACTATCAGAAAGGAGATTACATCAAAATGAATGAGCTTTTTGCAGTTATTGACTGGAGAACCTTATTTTACAACAAATCTGTACAAGAAATGTATGACATCTTTTGTGAGAAATATGGGAAGATTGTAGATTGCTGCATACCTGTCACCAAAGTAGGTGTAATTCATGCCAGAGAGAAATGGTTCGATAATGGGTGTAAAAGAGCTAAGGAGTGGAGAGACAAATGCTGGAAAAGGTATAGGAGGAGAAAAAACATAAATGCCTGGCAAACCTACAAAAGAGCAAGAAATGACTACCTAAGTAAAAGGAGAGAGGCAGAGAAAGATTATGAGAGGGACATCACCAGGAAGGCGAAAGAAAATCCCAAGCTTTTCCACAGCTTTATCAGAGGAAAACTGAAGGTAAAAGAACAGGTTTTAAGGCTAAAGAGAGCGGATGGAAGCATCACTGAGACGGACGAAGAGATCTGCAAAGAATTGAACAAGGAGTTTCAGTCAGTATTTACAGTAGAAAATACCCCACCCCCTCAGATTGCAGTGATAGAAGCTCAAGGGCCGGTATTAGAGAACATCAACCTTACAGCCACAGAGGTATGCAAAGCGCTGATGGATTTAGATGTTCATAAAGCTACAGGTCCTGATGACATATCCCCTCATGTGCTTAAAAAATGCGCAAACACAATATCAGTGGCACTAAGTATCATATTTAAGGAGTCATTGGAGTCGGGGGAGATTCCAAGATGCTGGAAACAAGCAAATGTGATACCTATCTTCAAAAAGGGAAGGAGGGATACGGCTCTGAACTATAGACCAGTTTCCTTGACCAGCATAGTTTGCAAAGTTATGGAGAAACTACTAAGGAAACATATCTCTCTTCACTTGGAATCCTTCAACTTTTTGTCAGTGAGGCAACATGGCTTCAGAGAAGGAAGATCAACAGTAACAAACTTATTAGAATTTTATGATGAGGTAAGCCAAATCTTACAGGAAAGAGAGGGCTGGGCAGATTGCATATTCCTAGACTTCCAGAAAGCGTTTGACACTGTTCCACATGGGAGACTTATTAGGAAGCTGCAATCAATGGCTAGAATAGGTGGAAATGTCTTGGAATGGATAAAAACCTACTTAGAAGGAAGGGAACAGAGGGTTAGAGTAAGACACTCAGTGTCTGAATGGAGAAGAGTTAGTAGTGGAGTTCCACAGGGTTCAGTTTTAGGGCCACTTTTGTTCCTTGTATATGTAAATGACCTACCAGAGTGTGTAAATTCATTCATGAATATGTTTGCAGATGATGCAAAGATTGTGAAGAAAGTAAAAAACGAGAACAATGGTAGAGAACTTCAGGAGGATCTAAATAATCTGCATGAGTGGTCAGAAAAGTGGCTAATGAAATTCAATACTTCAAAATGTAAGGTAATGAGAATGGGTACAAGTGCAAGAAGGCCCAAGCTTGACTACTCGGTGGCTGGAGTACAACTTCAAGAGACAGAAAATGAGAGAGATCTAGGAGTAAACATACTGGCAGATTTGTCTCCAGAAATACATATAAATGGCATAGTAAGGGCAGCATATGCATTCTTATCAAATGTAAGGGTAGCCTTCAGGCACATGGACAAGGAAATGTTCAGAAATATTTATGTAACCTATGTGAGGCCAAAACTCGAATATGCAGCCCCCTTTTGGAATCCGCACTTGAAAAAGCACATAGCTAAGCTTGAAAAAGTTCAAAGACATGCCACAAAACTGGTGCCAGAAATACGCAATCTCGGTTATGATGAGAGGCTGAGGGAATTAGACTTGCCATCACTCGAAGCTAGAAGAGTAAGGGGGGATATGGTGACAGTCTTTAAATTCCTTCATGGGTATGATAGAGTGGATAGGGATCGATATTTCGATATGGCTGGCTCTAGAACTAGAGGTCATAGTTTGAAGCTTCGGAAGAAAACTTGTTTGCAGGATGTAAGGAAATACTTTTTCAGTGTAAGAGTAGTTGATAATTGGAATTCGCTAAGCGAGGAGGTAGTTAATGCTACCTCAATCCATAGTTT
>JAXCGZ010000324.1:25000-84474 GCA_037179515.1 Halocaridina rubra
GAAAGTAAGAAACGAGAACAATGGTAGAAAACTTCAGGAAGATCTAAATAGTCTCCATGAGTGGTTAGAAAAGTGGCAAATGAAATTCAATGCTTCAAAATGTATAGTAATGAGAATGGGTACCAGCTCTCAATAAACTTGGGTGGCTGCGGGCAGAAAATAAGGTCGCTTATGCTATTTATGTTTTTGTATTCAAAATTTTGGACCATCATTATCCTAGCTGGCTATTTGATTTAAAAAACAGTCAGGGATATAAGGGGAACCAACACAAGACAGAGCAGTGAGCTCTTTATTCACAGAAAAAACACAGAAGCAGGTTCAAAGATGATCACTATCAAAGGGCCAACACTCTGGAATAATATTCCAGAGCATCTTAAAAATGCATCCTCCTTCACAGCTTTCAAAGGCAAACTATATAGTTTTCTTTTGGACAAATAGTTGCTGCTCATTAAGAACTAATTATTCTCATTGTAAGGAAACAAATATGGAAATGATGCCGATAATAACGATCCTATATCTAGTGGCATACTTACTACTTTATTATTAACATTATTGTTAAAATTTTTATTACAGCATTATTATTTTCTATGAAAGCTACATTTAATTTAACTATATGTCTAACCCTCTTATTTATTAGTTTAATTACATGTCTACTTATAAGTTACTATTAATGTTGAATAACCATTGTACAAAATGGAAATAAATGTTTTGATTTGATTTGATTTGATTTGGCCCAATCTTGACTACTCGGTGGCAGGAGTACAACTTCAAGAGACAGAAAATGAGAGAGATCTAGCAGTAAACATACTGGCCGATTTGTCTCCAGAAATACATATAAATGGCATAGTAAGGGCAGCATATGCTTCCTTATCAAATGTAAGGGTAGCCTTCAGGCACATTGACAAGAAAATGTTCAGAAATATTTATGTAACCTATGTGAGGCCAAAACTTGAATATGCAGCCCCCTTTTGGAATCCGCACTTGAAAAAGCACATAGCTAAGCTTGAAAAAGTTCAGAAACTTGCTACGAAACTGGTGCCATAAATACACAATCTCAGTTATGATGAGAGGCTGAGGGAATTAGTATTACCATCACTTAAAGCTAGAAGATTGAGGGGGATAAGATGACAGTCTTTAAATTCCTTCATGGTTATGATAGAGGGGATAGGGATCGATATTTTGATATGGCTTGTACTAGAACTAGAGGTCATAGTTTGAAGCTTCGTAAGAAAACTTATTTGCAGGATGTAAGGAAGTACTTTTTTTTAGTGTAAACTAGTTGATGATTGAAATTCTCTAAACGAGGAGGTAGTTAATGCTAACTCAATCCATGGTTTTAAGGGATGGTATGATAAGTATCACTAAGTACAAAATGGAACCGATCAGGAGACGGAAAGATACGAGCTTGGGGCTCTTTCCCGTAAGCACAATTAGGTAATATATATCTCTCTCTCTCTCTCTCTCTCTCTCTCTCTCTCTCTCTCTCTCTCTCTCTCACACACACACACACACACACACTTATAAAAATATTAACATACGTGTAAGCATTTGGAACATATACGCTACTACAGTACCTCTGATCAAACTTCGAACCAACAGCACAATTGACAATCCATCAATATGCTCTCTCTCTCTCTCTCTCTCTCTCTCTCTCTCTCTCTCTCTCTCTCTCTCTCTCTCTCTCTCTCTCTCTCTCTCTCTCTCTCCTAGCTATGTAAAATCATGAAGCCGCAGTGGCACTTCTCTTTACTCATCTAATCAGTTGTATGTATATGTGTATATACATGCTTATGTATGTGTTGTGTTTATAAATAAATATATGTGAATGCATGTATATACATCTACTTTTTATTCTAATCTGAGCATTGCTATACTATATCTGCTTCAAGTTGTGTGTAGTGTTAATGTGGTATCTTCTGAAAATCTTCCACGTATAATGGAGATTTGATCTGAATGATATCACTCAACAAGGGAAAATAAAATACTATTACTACATGTAAAATAATCAAGAATAATGGCACCTGTCAGCCGCTGATGTAAACACGATCAACTGCTACTAAAACTAAACATTATAATAGGTTTAACTCTTAATTATAAATGGCTGAGTGCTCTTCTGTCATCAGCCAATTGTTACACTATGTCTTATTCTTAATTACTTGCTATGATTATATAAAATGTAGTGAAAACTCTACTACCATATGATTTATACTTGGTCAAATATAGACTGTAAAGTTAACAATTTCATATCACTGGAGTGTGTCTTTGCACATGTCCCCATGTAGCTATTTAATTAACTAAAAAAAAAAGACCATCAATATGCATACAAGAGTTACCGAATGCACCACTAAAGGAGTTAGGTAAGAAAACTGCTAACCGCTAGAGTAGCAAATGAGAACACTACAGACTGTCTCGGTTCATTTTACTCCCTCTTCCCAAGCAAACTTTTGGTTTGTTTTTACAATTAATTCTCCTCCTTGATCTATAATCACCAATGATTACCATATAAACAGAGAATATTATGTGAATAAAAAATGGAATATATAAATTGCCTTGAATAGAATTCGAACCTGCTGAATCATGACAATCAGTGTACATAAGGCATTGGTTGTCACTCCTTATGTACATATACACATGCCTCATTCCTCCTTGTAAGGGGGGTGGCCGAGCCAAGAAACGCGCATTCACCACGATCCAAACACCTTCAACCTTTACCAAAAACGTTCTAACATACTACAAGTTTAACGATTATTATTATTATTATTATTATTATTATTATTATTATTATTATTATTATTATTATTATTATTATTATTATTATTATCATTATTATTATTATTATTATTATTATCCTAAACAGTAAGTGCAATATCTTCTTTTGTCCGAGTAACATATATTTTACAAGTCATCAGAAAATGAGTAAAAACTTAAATAGTTAGTAAAAGTGTTCCTCCACGGATCCGAGAAAGAACATAAACAAAATCAGGGTTAGCAGAGACAGTCCCTCATGTTAGTACATAGAAATAGCTCCATGGTATTCTGTAATTACCTTGTATTACCTTCTGTACAATTTATTGACAATTATACTCCAACTTTCCAGGCGTATAGAAGTGTCCTATTTATGATACATAGATATTAAAAACAAAGAAATAAAACAGGGGATGTCCAATAAGGAGATCGGCTTTAAAGGAGGTCACGGCCAGTGGCGTCGTCATCTCACCCTTAAGTGACGACATAGATTTGACGTCACGGACAAATGCTGCCATGACAACGGAGGGAACCGTGAGCCACACGCGGGAGAAGTATGAAGTGAAGCCGCTGAAGCAGGCAGCTTGAGTTTGTGCGATTGGGGGTACGTTGTTTTGTTGCAATATATTTTATTTTTCGGATTATAACTTCAGTTTACTGCGACGTTGTACCGTAATGCACTTTTTTTTATTTTGCTTATTTTTATTTGGATCTAAAACATGACATGGGGACATATGCCCAATATAGGCACTCCCAGATCTGCCTTGAAGGTCATTATTACACTCTTGCTCTTAAGATTTTCATATATAAAATAAAACTTATTTAATTATAATCTTAAAACAAGGCGTACACAACATGTGTGCATTCAAAGAAGAATCATAAAACAAAAAGATATAAATGTATTTACATTTTAATGCTAGCTATACTCTTAACATATAGGATTTGTACAATACATATAAGTGGAATTAAGCATCTGTATAACAAACAAACAGACAGACATTTATTTCCATTTGACAATGGTTATTATTTTACAAAACTAAGAGTACACTTATAATTAGACATGTAATTGAACTAATAAGTAAGAGGGTAATACATACACTTACAGTGAACAGAAATATAGTTTTTCTAGGAAATTAAGATTACCTCGAGTTAAAAGATGTGTATGCAAATTATACTAAAAATTAACAATAATGTTAATAATAAAGTAATATTAATATCACTCGACACAAAATCGTTATTATCGACATCATCACCATATTTGTACTTCTTACAATGATAATGATTAGTTCTTAGCTTAAAAGATCAACGAAGGCGGTATCAATTTACATATAGAATGTTTAGTGATTAAGGGATATTACATTAAGTCATTAAGTTTGATTAGTGTGTGAGCAGCAACTATTTGTCCAAAAGAAAAGTATATAGTTTGCCTTTGAAGCTGTGAAGGAGGATGAAATTTTAAGATAGTTCTGGAATATTGTTCCAGAGTGTTGGCCCTTCAGTAGTAATCATTTTTGAACCTGCTTCTGTGTTTGTTCTCTGAATAAAGAACTCACTACTCTGTCTTGTGTTGGTTCCTCTTATATCCCTGACTGTTTTGAAATTAGATAGCCAGTTAGGATAAAGATGGTTCAAAATTTTGTATACAAAAACGTAAATAGCATAGGCGACCTTTTTTCTGCCCACAGCCACCCAAGTTTTTTGAGAGCTGTAAAATAAATAAGCTTCTGTATTCTATTTATCTGAGTCTTATTGTTAGCTCCCCATACAGTTATGCAATAATTAATGTGACTTAGGGCTAGGGATTCGACAACCGTTATTCGATTAGTAGTCTCAAAATTGACTTTTATATGTCAGAAGTACATTAGTGTCCCTGTTATATTTTTGCATACTTTACCTATATGGGACTCAAACAACATGTAGTTATCAAAGTGACTTCCTATATTTTTGACGGTTTTGCTAGGTGTAATGGTAATGCCGCAAATATTAATTGTTGTGTTTTCTGGAATTTGCACTATATGGTACCTTGAACCAATAAACATGCATTGTGTTTTACTTTCGTCATTTAACACCCCAAATTTTAGTAAATGGGTTTTAATTTTTGACAGTGTTTTTTCTGCTCTTAAGGTTAGCAGAGGGAGAGCCTGCCTGCATATATTCCCATATACAGTGACTGGTTTAATATAAAATTAATTAATTTTGAAAAGGATGTTGTGAATAAAAATTTTGCTGCAAAAATAGATAAAGAACATAAATATGAAAAATAAACAAAAGGTGGGAAATAATTACGTGAATAGATATATGATATGTGAATAAATTATGAATGTCTACTCTAAGGCCCGATTTCTTAAACCGTGTAAACCTAGGATACCATATTATTAGTTAGCTAGACACACAAATGGATTTCATAATCGCATCTGACGCGATTCTGTGCATGGTTAGGATCCCATACGGGATGCTAGTCATACACAGAACCGCGTCAGTTGCGTTTATGAAATCCATTTGTGTGTGTCTAGCTAACTAGCAATATGGTATCCTAGGTTTACACGGTTTAAGAAATCGGGCCTTAGACTTGTTATAATAATGTAATAAAAATTAAATAAGAGTAAGATATCACCATATCACAGCCTATTTATCACTGACTATGCGTTAATACAATGAAACTAATAGACGATATTATGCATGTTCTGAATAAATGGCTTGTATATGTATTGCCAAATAATCCGAATTTGTACAAATTCACACACCTAAAAACAAATACGACAAGAATTACTCTATCAAATAAAAAAAAAAAGACGTTTCTTCAAGTCCTATTAGTTCACTGAAATACAGAAACCCTCTCAATTCTTAGTATCATTATAGTATTGCATTCGTTTTATTCATCGAATATGTTGTAATCTTTCATTATGTTACTGCTTTAGCAGATGAAAATATTATATGTACTACCTTTAATATCTTAACTATAAGATATATAATACTGAAAGCCAAAAACCTAGGCTACTGTAACATATGGAATAAACTGCTTCTTTAAACTCTAATGTCATGTATTTATAAATACTCGGTTTGATAGTAGCAACAGTAGCAGCAGCAGCAGTAGCAGTAATAATAATAATAATAATAATAATAATAATAATAATAATAATAATAATAATAATAATAATAATAATAATAAAACTGCATACGAATAAATGTTACATACTAGCATACCAGTATGTTGATTACTTAAAATAACTTTTTCATAAATATTTCACGGTCATCAGTTTACAAGATATAAATCTCTTTACGTAATAATAGTAGAAATAATAATACTAATAATATTAATGATAATAATAATAATAATAATAATAATAATAATAATAATAATAATAATAATAATTATAATAATAATAATAATAATAGTAGTAGTAGTAGTAGTAGTAGTAGTAGTAGTAGTAGTAGTAGTAGTAGTAGTAGCAGTAGTATTAATGAGCCTGGAGAGAAAATATCTTTGTATGACCGAAGTTTAGTGAAGGGAAACTTGCTTCACTGCTTTTTTTTTTTTTTTTTTTTTTTTTTTTTTTCATCACTATTATTACCGATTTGAGGGTTGACTCGGACTGAAGATGGGAAATAGAGGCTATTTGCCTTTCCTAACGTCCCTACGAGGGCTCGGACGCAAATCAGTCACCTCCTGAGTTTAATATTCTATAAATACGCCACGGTGGTCCTCACAGGTAAATTACCAGTACTGGAGGAAAGAATTCCGCTCTCGTATTCTCTGCGCAAAGTAAAAGGAGAATAACTTCCCCTCTAAGTCATATATATATATATATATATATATATATATATATATATATATATATATATATATATATATATATATATATATATATATATATATATATATATATATCTATATATATATATATATATATATATATATATATATATATATATATATATATATATATATATATATATATATATATATATATATATATATATAGAGAGAGAGAGAGAGAGAGAGAGAGAGAGAGAGAGAGAGAGAAAGAGAGGGAGAGATAAATAGATAAATAATATACAGATAAGACTGCTTGCTAGACGGATGACTAATGGTTACACTCGAAAATGTCTTCTAAATTCTGATCCGAAATCTCAGTCCCCTGACTTTCTGTCAATTTGAAGTCTTTTATATGTCAGATCCTTCCATCTTTTTGTCATTAACTATCACTTATTGTCATTTCTGATAATTATTCATCAGTTCCTCTTTCTTGAGTTTACCCTTTCTTTATTACCCCTACATTAACGTCACCTCATTCTCTTGTTGTTGTTGTTGCTTTTTTTTTAAATTCACCCCCCCCCAAAAAAAAAAAAACGGTAAGTTTGCATTTATATTTTCGGAGGTCTCTCGGCCATTGTACAAAACCTCGCAACGTAGATATCATTTATTTCTTTTAACGAATATATTCGCTGATTTAAACTGAGCGAAATATATCTTTCAGAATTACCTTGAAATGCTTGAATCATCTATTAACCTTTGTCTTTTGAACTAATTAAGACTATGGAATCATGCAAAAAAAAAAAAAAAAAAAAAAAAAAAAAAAAAAATATATATATATATATATATATATATATATATATATATATATATATATATATATATATATATATATATATATATATATATATATATATATATATATATATATATATATATATAAAGAAAAAAAAACGAATTTGGAAATGAAAACCAAAGATGAGATATGTTAATGCTTTTCTCACACCAAGTAACAATAAAGGCAAGAAATCACTGGATTCAGGTCTCCCATACATACGCTAGTGTGACGGTCGATTTCCTATTAAATTATTGAAAACCTGTCAATCAGCACTTGCCCCGGGGTTGCCAGTGGAAATGCTGTAGGGAGTCCAGTAGGAGGGGGAAGGGCTGTGGTAGGCAGAGGGTAGTACTAGAATCATTCCAGGAGGAGGGAAGTAATCATGGGGGGGAGGTAACGGGGTCAATCTTCGTAACCATGGCAACTAATATATAAACAAAGTTTAACATATACTTCACCGGAAGATATTAATGAATATTTCACGTGATAGCTTTTGTTTTTTCTTTAAACCACGGTATAAGGAGAGCTGAAATTATTATTATTAGTTTACCCTTCATTACAATCTTAGTTACATGGAGAATATATGATAATAGTAGATAACAAGGAAATATAATAACACTACTACTACTACTACTACTACTACTACTAATACTAATACTAATACTAATACTAATAATAATAATAATAATAATGATAATGATAATAATAATAAAATGCTACTACTACTACTACTACTACTTCTACTGCTAATAATAATAATAATAATAATAATGATGATGATGATGATGAAGTGAATCATCATCATCATTATTATTATTATTATTATTATTATTATTATTATTATTATTATTATTATTATTATTATTATAGTCAGTATTATTATTTCTATTACTATTACTATTGTACTTATTTCGCTTGGCACCATTAACTCTTTTCTTTAGTAGACTGAATATAGTAGTAGTAGTAGTAGTAGTAGTAGTAGTAGTAGTAGTAGTAGTTGCTGTTGTTGTTGTAAAACGCACCGATGTAACCAAAAAAAAAAAAAAATAGAAAAATGTGCACGAGCACAGAATCACATAATCTTTAGTTCAACGAAAAGTGCTGCTTTTGGGTGGTCGGGCTCTCCGTGTTAAGCTAAATTGTGTGGGTGATTAGTATCCGTCTGTAACTGTGCCTAGCTCCTTAATATGCATGACAGAAAGACAGGCATCTATAGACTGATTGATGGACAGAGATTGAGATAAATAGATAGACCGACAGATAGATTGATATATAGATAGACAGATAGATACATAGATAGAGAAGAATCTTTCTTCATTTACCTATTTATAGTCACGGAGTACTCTTAAAACTAATATGACCAAAGAGAGCTAACCATACCAGAACCCTTCTAAGAATCGTAATTTTCAGGACCACCTCGAGAGAGAGAGAAAGAGAGAGGAATCTTTCTTAATTTACTCCATTCTAGTCACTTGTTGTTCCGGTTTTACGTCACGGACTCCCTTTTCTACCAAGGGCTAGGACGGTTGCCTTCTTGCGAATGACTTGTTTTTGGTGGATGTAATCGTTACCCTGAGTGCATACCCTTGCTAACCTCAGACCGTGACGGGGCGCGAACCCTCGACCTGACGCCTAAGAGTTGCGGACGCTACCGCTTGAGCACGGTGACTACTACCCCCATTCTAGTCACTGAGTACCCTTAATACTCTTAAAACCAAAAGGAGCTAACTATACCAGAACCCTTCTAAGGATCGTAATTTTCCGGTTTCGAACCGGAATTTAAGAAATTGAAAGTTCAATTTCTCAACCATTTGCGAGAGAGAGAGAGAGAGAGAGAGA
This sequence comes from Halocaridina rubra, assembly GCA_037179515.1. Classification (NCBI taxonomy): domain Eukaryota; kingdom Metazoa; phylum Arthropoda; class Malacostraca; order Decapoda; family Atyidae; genus Halocaridina; species Halocaridina rubra. The sequence goes on from JAXCGZ010000324.1 coordinate 34,177, forward strand.
GAGAGAGAGAGAGAGAGAGAGAGAGAGAGAGAGAGAGAGAGAGAGAGAGAGAGAGAGAGAGAGAGAGAGAGAGAGAGAGAGAGAGAGAGAGAGAGATTTATAATATATGTTGACTGATATTATACATGTGAAAATAAGATTACACACACACACACACACACACACACACACACACACACACACACACACACACACACACACAGGACTGGTGAGAGGACTGGTGGAGGGATAGCACTGCTCATAAGTGAGAGGATTCAAGCTGAAGAAATAAACTTGGCTATAGAAAGTGAGTTCAGGGAATTTCTTGTTGCTCGCATAAATACTGGGTCAGAGAGCATTATAATAACTGTTGTATACAACCCACCAAGGAACCAAAATAGGCTTGAAATTTATGATTAAAGTCATATAGGTACTATTGAAGTCATAAACTCAGTTGTTAACATGGCACGGGAGAAAAAATGTAGGATTTTGATTATGAGAGACTTTAATCATAAAGAGATAGATTGGATAAATCTTGACCCACACAGTGGTGAGGACTCATTTGCGGGCAAGGGATTCCTACACCAACATGTAATGGAACCAACAAGAGCCAGGGGTGGGGATGAGCCATCACTACTTGATCTAGTGTTCACAGATAATGTGTTGGATATTGAAAATATTGAGTATGAACCACCAATTGGAAAGAGTGACCACTGTGTGTTGTTGATGGAGTATATCATTGAAGATATTCTTCCTGAGAGTAGAGGCACTGAGGACATGAGGAGGAACTATCGGAAAGGAGATTACATCAAAATGAATGAGCTTTTTGCAGTTATTGACTGGAGAACCTTATATTACAACAAATCTGTACAAGAAATGTATGACATCTTTTGTGAGAAATATGGGAAGATAGTAGATTGCTGCATACCTGTCACCAAAGTAGGTGTAATTCATGCCAGAGAGAAATGGTTCGATAATGGGTGTAAAAGAGCTAAGGAGTGGAGAGACAAATGCTGGAAAAGGTATAGGAGGAGAAAAAACATAAATGCCTGGCAAACCTACAAAAGAGCAAGAAATGACTACCTAAGTAAAAGGAGAGAGGCAGAGAGAGATTATGAGAGGGACATCACCAGGAAGGCTAAAGAAAATCCCAAGCTTTTCCACAGCTTTATCAGAGGAAAACTGAAGGTAAAAGAACAGGTTTTAAGGCTAAAGAGAGCGGATGGAAGCATCACTGAGACGGACGAAGAGATCTGCAAAGAATTGAACAAGGAGTTTCAGTCAGTATTTACAGTAGAAAATACCCCACCCCCTCAGATTGCAGTGATAGAAGCTCAAGGGCCGGTATTAGAGAACATCAACCTTACAGCCACAGAGGTATGCAAAGCGCTGATGGATTTAGATGTTCATAAAGCTACAGGTCCTGATGACATATCCCCTCATGTGCTAAAAAAATGCGCAAACACAATATCAGTGGCACTAAGTATCATATTTAAGGAGTCACTGGAGTCGGGGGAGATTCCAAGATGCTGGAAACAAGCAAATGTGATACCTATCTTCAAAAAGGGAAGGAGGGATACGGCTCTGAACTATAGACCAGTTTCCTTGACCAGCATAGTTTGCAAAGTTATGGAGAAACTACTAAGGAAACATATCTCTCTTCACTTGGAATCCTTCAACTTTTTGTCAGTGAGGCAACATGGCTTCAGAGAAGGTAGATCAACAGTAACAAACTTATTAGAATTTTATGATGAGGTAAGCCAAATCTTACAGGAAAGAGAGGGCTGGGCAGATTGCATATTCCTAGACTTCCAGAAAGCGTTTGACACTGTTCCACATGGGAGACTTATTAGGAAGCTGCAATCAATGGCTAGAATAGGTGGAAATGTCTTGGAATGGATAAAAACTTACTTAGAAGGAAGGGAACAGAGGGTTAGAGTAAGACACTCAGTGTCTGAATGGAGAAGAGTTAGTAGTGGAGTTCCACAGGGTTCAGTTTTAGGGCCACTTTTGTTCCTTGTATATGTAAATGACCTACCAGAGTCTGTAAATTCATTCATGAATATGTTTGCAGATGATGCAAAGATTGTGAAGAAAGTAAAAAACGAGAACAATGGTAGAGAACTTCAGGAGGATCTAAATAATCTGCATGAGTGGTCAGAAAAGTGGCTAATGAAATTCAATACCTCAAAATGTAAGGTAATGAGAATGGGTACAAGTGCAAGAAGGCCCAAGCTTGACTACTCGGTGGCTGGAGTACAACTTCAAGAGACAGAAAATGAGAGAGATCTAGGAGTAAACATACTGGCAGATTTGTCTCCAGAAATACATATAAATGGCGTAGTAAGGGCAGCATATGCATTCTTATCAAATGTAAGGGTGGCCTTCAGGCACATGGACAAGGAGATGTTCAGAAATATTTATGCAACCTATGTGAGGCCAAAACTCGAATATGCAGCCCCCTTTTGGAATCCGCACTTGAAAAAGCACATAGCTAAGCTTGAAAAAGTTCAAAGACATGCCACGAAACTGGTGCCAGAAATACGCAATCTCGGTTATGGTGAGAGGCTGAGGGAATTAGACTTGCCATCACTCGAAGCTAGAAGAGTAAGGGGGGATATGGTGACAGTCTTTAAATTCCTTCATGGTTATGATAGAGTGGATAGGGATCGATATTTCGATATGGCTGGCTCTAGAACTAGAGGTCATAGTTTGAAGCTTGGTAAGAAAACTTCTTTGCAGGATGTAAGGAAATACTTTTTCAGTGTAAGAGTAGTTGAAAATTGGAATTGGCTAAGCGAGGAGGTAGTTAATGCTATCTCAATCCATAGTTTTAAGGACAGGTACGATAAGAATGACTAAGTCTAAAATGGAACCGATGAGGAGACGGGAAGATACGAGCTTTGGGCTCTTTCCCGTAAACACAATTAGGTAATCACAATTAGGTAATCACACATGCCAGAGAGAAATGGTTCGATAATGGGTGTAAAAGAGCTAAGGAGTGGAGAGACAAATGCTGGAAAAGGTATAGAAGGAGAAAAAACATAAATGCCTGGCAAACCTACAAAAGAGCAAGAAATGACTACCTAAGTAAAAGGAGAGAGGCAGAGAGAGACTATGAGAGGGACATCACCAGGAAGGCTAAAGAAAATCCCAAGCTTTTCCACAGCTTTATCAGAGGAAAACTGAAGGTAAAAGAACAGGTTTTAAGGCTAAAGAGAGCGGATGGAAACATCACTGAGACGGATGAAGAGATCTGCAAATAATTGAACAAGGAGTTTCAGTCAGTATTTACAGTAGAAAATACCCTACCCCCTCAGATTGCAATGATAGAAGCTCAAGGGCCGCTATTAGAGAACATCAACCTTACAGCCACAGAGGTATGCAAAGCGCTGATGGATTTAGATGTTCATAAAGCTACAGATCCTGATGACATATCCCCTCATGTGCTTAAAAAATGCGCAAACACAATATCAGTGGCACTAAGTATCATATTTAAGGAGTCACTGGAGTCGGGGGAGATTCCAAGATGCTGGAAACAAGCAAATGTGATACCTATCTTCAAAAAGGGAAGGAGGGATACGGCTCTGAACTATAGACCAGTTTCCTTGACCAGCATAGTTTGCAAAGTTATGGAGAAACTACTAAGGAAACATATCTCTCTTCACTTGGAATCCTTCAACTTTTTGTCAGTGAGGCAACATTGCTTCAGAGAAGGTAGATCAACAGTAACAAACTTATTAGAATTTTATGATGAGGTAAGCCAAATCTTACAGGAAAGAGAGGGCTGGGCAGATTGCATATTCCTAGACTTCCAGAAAGCGTTTGACACTGTTCCACATGGGAGACTTATTAGGAAGCTGCAATCAATGGCTAGAATAGGTGGAAATGTTTTGGAATGGATAAAAACTTACTTAGAAGGAAGGGAACAGAGGGTTAGAGTAAGACACTCAGTGTCTGAATGGAGAAGAGTTAGTAGTGGAGTTCCACAGGGTTCAGTTTTAGGGCCACTTTTGTTCCTTGTATATGTAAATGACCTACCAGAGTCTGTAAATTCATTCATGAATATGTTTGCAGATGATGCAAAGATTGTGAAGAAAGTAAAAAACGAGAACAATGGTAGAGAACTTCAGGAGGATCTAAATAATCTGCATGAGTGGTCAGAAGAATGGCTAATGAAATTCAATACTTCAAAATGTAAGGTAATGAGAATGGGTACAAGTGCAAGAAGGCCCAAGCTTGACTGCTCGGTGGCTGGAGTACAACTACAAGAGACAGAAAATGAGAGAGATCTAGGAGTAAACATACTAGCAGATTTGTCTCCAGAAATACATATAAATGGCATAGTAAGGGCAGCATATGCATTCTTATCAAATGTAAGGGTAGCCTTCAGGCACATGGACAAGGAAATGTTCCGAAATATTTATGTAACCTATGTGAGGCCAAAACTCGAATATGCAGCCCCCTTTTGGAATCCGCACTTGAAAAAGCACATAGCTAAGCTTGAAAAAGTTCAAAGACATGCCACGAAACTGGTGCCAGAAATACGCAATCTCAGTTATGATGAGAGGCTGAGGGAATTAGACTTACCATCACTGGAAGCTAGAAGAGTGAGGGGGGATATGGTGAGAGTCTTTAAATTCCTTCATGGTTATGATAGAGTGGATAGGGATCGATATTTTGATATGGCTGGCTCTAGAACTAGAGGTCATAGTTTGAAGCTTGGTAAGAAAACTTCTTTGCAGGATGTAAGGAAATACTTTTTCAGTGTAAGAGTAGTTGATAATTGGAATTGGCTAAGCGAGGAGGTAGTTAATGCTATCTCAATCCACAGTTTTAAGGACAGGTATGATAAGTATCACTAAGTCTAAAATGGAACCGATGAGGAGACGGGAAGATACGAGCTTTGGGCTCTTTCCCGTAAACACAATTAGGTAATCACAATTAGGTAATCACACACACTAAGTTGATAACATGGCACGGGAGAGAAAATGTAGGATTTTGATTATGGGAGATTTTAATCATAAAGAGATAGATTGGATAAATCTTGACCCACACAGGGGTGAGGACTCATTCGGGGCAAGATTCCTAGATTGCATACAAGGGAATTTCCTACATCAACATGTACTGGAACCAACGAGGGCCAGTAGTGGGGAAGAGCCATCACTAGTTGATCTAGTATTCACAGATAACGTGTTGGATATTGAAAAAAATTATTAGGAACCACCAATTCGAAAGTGTGAGCACTGTGTGTTGTTGATGGAGTATGTCATTGAATATGTTCTGCCTGAGAGTAGATGCACTGATGACATGAGGAGGAACTATCCGAAAGGAAATTACCTCAAAAGGAATGAGCTTTTTGCAGTTATTGACTGGAGAACCTTATTTTACAACAAATCTGTACAAGAAATGTATGACATCTTTTGTGAGAAATATGGGAAGATAGTAGATTGCAGCATACCTGTCACCAAAGTAGGTGTAATTCATGCCAGAGAGAAATGGTTCCATAATGAGTGTAAATGAGCTGAGGAGTGGAGAGATAAATGCTGGAAAAGGTATAGGAGGAGAAAAAACATAAATGCCTGGCAAACCTACAAAAGAGCAAGAAATGATTACCTAAGTAAAAGAAGAGAGGCAGAGAGAGACTATGAAAGGGACATCACCAGGAAGGCTAAAGAAAATCCCAAGCTTTTCCACAGCTTTATCAGAGGAAAACTGAAGGTAAAAGAACAGGTTTTAAGGCTTAAGAGAGCGGATGGAAGCATCACTGAGACGGATGAAGAGATCTGCAAAGAATTGAACAAGGAGTTTCAGTCAGTATTTACAGTAGAAAATACCCTACCCCCTCAGATTGCAGAGATAGAAGCTCATGGGCCAGTATTAGAGAACATCAACCTTTCAGCCACAGAGGTATGCAAAGCACTGATGGAGTTAGATGTCCATAAAGCTACAGGTCCTGATGATATATCCCCTCATGTACTTAAAAAATGCGCAGACTCAATATCAGTGGCACTAAGTATCATATTTAAAAAGTCACTGGAGTCAGGGGAGATTCCAAGATGCTGGAAACAAGCAAATGTGATACCTATCTTCAAAAAGGGAAGGAGGGATACGGCTCTGAACTATAGACCAGTTTCCTTGACCAGCATAGTTTGCAAAGTTATGGAGAAACTACTAAGGAAACATATCTCTCTTCACTTGGAATCCTTCAACTTTTTGTCAGTGAGGCAACATGGCTTCAGAGAAGGTAGATCAACAGTAACAAACTTATTAGAATTTTATGATGAGGTAAGCCAAATCTTACAGGAAAGAGAGGGCTGGGCAGATTGCATATTCCTAGACTTCCAGAAAGCGTTTGACACTGTTCCACATGGGAGACTTATTAGGAAGCTGCAAGCAATGGCTAGAATAGGTGGAAATGTTTTGGAATGGATAAAAACTTACTTAGAAGGAAGGGAACAGAGGGTTAGAGTAAGACACTCAGTGTCTGAATGGAGAAGAGTTAGTAGTGGAGTTCCACAGGGTTCAGTTTTAGGGCCACTTTTGTTCCTTGTATATGTAAATGACCTACCAGAGTCTGTAAATTCATTCATGAATATGTTTGCAGATGATGCAAAGATTGTGAAGAAAGTAAAAAACGAGAACAATGGTAGAGAACTTCAGGAAGATCTAAATAGTCTGCATGAGTGGTCAGAAGAATGGCTAATGAAATTCAATACTTCAAAATGTAAGGTAATGAGAATGGGTACAAGTGCAAGAAGGCCCAAGCTTGACTACTCGGTGGCTGGAGTACAACTTCAAGAGACAGAAAATGAGAGAGATCTAGGAGTAAACATACTGGCAGATTTGTCTCCAGAAATACATATAAATGGCATAGTAAGGGCAGCATATGCATTCTTATCAAATGTAAGGGTAGCCTTCAGGCACATGGACAAGGAAATGTTCAGAAATATTTATGTAACCTATGTGAGGCCAAAACTCGAATATGCAGCCCCCTTTTGGAATCCGCACTTGAAAAAGCACATAGCTAAGCTTGAAAAAGTTCAAAGACATGCCACGAAACTGGTGCCAGAAATACGCAATCTCAGTTATGATGAGAGGCTGAGGGAATTAGACTTACCATCACTCGAAGCTAGAAGAGTGAGGGGGGATATGGTGAGAGTCTTTAAATTCCTTCATGGTTATGATAGAGTGGATAGGGATCGATATTTTGATATGGCTGGCTCTAGAACTAGAGGTCATAGTTTGAAGCTTGGTAAGAAAACTTCTTTGCAGGATGTAAGGAAATACTTTTTCAGTGTAAGAGTAGTTGATAATTGGAATTGGCTAAGCGAGGAGGTAGTTAATGCTATCTCAATCCATAGTTTTAAGGACAGGTATGATAAGTATCACTAAGTCTAAAATGGAACCGATGAGGAGACGGGAAGATACGAGCTTTGGGCTCTTTCCCGTAAACACAATTAGGTAATCCCACACACTCTCACGCGCTCACACTCACACACACACACACACACACCTATAATAGCAAATCAATCTGACCTATTTTCGGTAACGCATGCACTTGGATGTAATTACCTAGTTGTGCATACGGAAAAGAGCCCCAAGCTCGTATCTTCCCGTTTCCTGGTCAGTTCTATTTAGTACTTAGTGTATGTGATTACCTAATTGTGTCCTAGGTACGGGAAAGAGCCCAAAGCTCGTATCTTCCCGTCTCCTCATCGGTTCCATTTTAGACTTAGTGATACTTATCATACCTGTCCTTAAAACTATGGATTGAGATAGCATTAACTACCTCCTCGCTTAGCCAATTCCAATTATCAACTACTCTTACACTGAAAAAGTATTTCCTTACATCCTGCAAAGAAGTTTTCTTCCAAGCTTCAAACTATGACCTCTAGTTCTAGAGCCAGCCATATCAAAATATCGATCCCTATCCACTCTATCATAACCATGAAGGAATTTAAAGACTGTCACCATATCCCCCCTCACTCTTCTAGCTTCGAGTGATGGTAAGTCTAATTCCCTCAGCCTCTCATCATAACTGAGATTGCGTATTTCTGGCACCAGTTTCGTGGCATGTCTTTGAACTTTTTCAAGCTTAGCTATGTGCTTTTTCAAGTGCGGATTCCAAAAGGGGGCTGCATACTCGAGTTTTGGCCTCACATAGGTTACATAAATATTTCTGAACATATCCTTGTCCATGTGCCTGAAGGCTACCCTTACATTTGATAAGAATGCATATGCTGCCCTTACTATGCCATTTATATGTATTTCTGGAGACAAATCTGCCAGTATGTTTTCTCCTAGATCTCTCTCATTTTCTGTCTCTTGAAGTTGTACTCCAGCCACCGAGTAGTCAAGCTTGGGCCTTCTTGCACTTGTACCCATTCTCATTACCTTACATTTTGAAGTATTGAATTTCATTAGCCATTCTTCTGACCACTCATGCAGATTATTTAGATCCTCCTGAAGTTCTCTACCATTGTTCTCGTTTTTTACTTTCTTCACAATCTTTGCATCATCTGCAAACATATTCATGAATGAATTTACAGACTCTGGTAGGTCATTTACATATACAAGGAACAAAAGTGGCCCTAAAACTGAACCCTGTGGAACTCCACTACTAACTCTTCTCCATTCAGACACTGAGTGTCTTACTCTAACCCTCTGTTCCCTTCCTTCTAAGTAAGTTTTTATTCATTCCAAAACATTTCCACCTATTCTAGCCATTGATTGCAGCTTCCTAATAAGTCTCCCATGTGGAACAGTGTCAAACGCTTTCTGGAAGTCTAGGAATATGCAATCTGCCCAGCCCTCTCTTTCCTGTAACATTTGGCTTACCTCATCATAAAATTCTAATAAGTTTGTTACTGTTGATCTACCTTCTCTGAAGCCATGTTGCCTCACTGACAAAAAGTTGAAGGATTCCAAGTGAAGAGAGATATGTTTCCTTAGTAGTTTCTCCATAACTTTGCAAACTATGCTGGTCAAGGAAACTGGTCTATAGTTCAGAGCCGTATCCCTCCTTCCCTTTTTGAAGATAGGTATCACATTTGCTTGTTTCCAGCATCTTGGAATCTCCCCCGACTCCAGTGACTCCTTAAATATGATACTTAGTGCCACTGATATTGTATTTGCGCATTTTTTTAGCACATGAGGGGATATGTCATCAGGACCTGTAGCTTTATGAACATCTAAATCCATCAGCGCTTTGCATACCTCTGTGGCTGTAAGGTTGATGTTCTCTAATACCGGCCCTTGAGCTTCTATCACTGCAATCTGAGGGGGTGGGGTATTTTCTACTGTAAATACTGACTGAAACTCCTTGTTCAATTCTTTGCAGATCTCTTCATCCGTCTCAGTGATGCTTCCATCCGCTCTCTTTAGCCTTAAAACCTGTTCTTTTACCTTCAGTTTTCCTCTGATAAAGCTGTGGAAAAGCTTGGGATTTTCTTTGGCCTTCCTGGTGATGTCCCTCTCATAGTCTCTCTCTGCCTCTCTCCTTTTACTTAGGTAGTAATTTCTTGCTCTTTTGTAGGTTTGCCAGGCATTTATGTTTTATCTCCTCCTATACCTTTTCCAGCATTTGTCTCTCCACTCCTTAGCTCTTTTACACCCATTATCGAACCAATTCTCTCTGGCATGAATTACACCTACTTTGGTGACAGGTATGCAGCAATCTACTATCTTCCCATATTTCTCACAAAAGATGTCATACATTTCTTGTACAGATTTGTTGTAAAATAAGGTGTGTGTGTGTGTGTGTATGAGAGAGAGAGAGAGAGAGAGAGAGAGAGAGAGAGAGAGAGAGAGAGAGAGAGAGAGAGAGAGAGAGAGATTCATGACTAAACCTATAACCCTCCCTTTCCTGTAATATTCGGCTTACCTCATCAAAAAATTCTAATAAGTTTGTTACTGTTGAGCTACCTTCTCTGAAGCCATGTTGTCTCACTGACAAAAAGTTGAAGGATTCCAAGTGAAGAGAGACTGATGTTCCCTTAGTAGTTTTTCCATAACTTTGCAAACTATGCTAGGCAAGGAAATAGGTTTTTAGTTTAAAGCCATATCCCTCCTTCCCTTTTTGAAGAAAGGTATTACGTTCGCTTGTTGTGTGTGTGTCTGAGAGATTATTTTATTTTATTAATTTATTGCGCCAAGGCGTCAGACATTACTTGAGTTCATACAAATAATGCTTCAAATGGATACAAAACCAAGAATTGAACATAGTTTACAGGGAGGTGTACACATTGATAAAACATTGCTGCATACTAACACACAACTCACAGTATGGCAGCACAGAGCTTTACTTTTGCATATGCAAAAGTAAAGCTCAGAGAAACGCAGAATGCACAGACAGAATTATACAGCAACATACAGAAAATATATGTATAATTCAATATAATTAATGGCCACCAAAGTGAGGATAACGAGCAAGAATAACATCAAGGTTGTTATCATTAAGTAAAAATGAGCAGATCTGTATTAAGTTCTGACCTCGTGGTAAAAGTGTCTGAGAGAGAGAGAGAGAGAGAGAGAGAGAGAGAGAGAGAGAGAGAGAGAGAGAGAGGGAGAGAGAGGAGAGAGAGAGAGAGAGAGAATTATTGATTATACCTGTATATTTACTGATATACATGTGAATATAAAATCCACACACCTGTAATGTCAGGCCAAGTAGACCTATTTTAGGTAATGCGCGCGCGCGCGCGCGCGCGTGTGTGTGTGTGTGTGTGTGTGTGTGTGTGTGTGTGTGTGATTACCTAATTGTGTTTACGGGAAAGAGCCCAAAGCTCGTATCTTCCCGTCTCCTCATCGGTTCCATTTTAGACTTAGTGATACTTATCATACCTGTCCTTAAAACTATGGATTGAGATAGCATTAACTACCTCCTCGCTTAGCCAATTCCAATTATCAACTACTCTTACACTGAAAAAGTATTTCCTTACATCCTGCAAAGAAGTTTTCTTACGAAGCTTCAAACTATGACCTCTAGTTCTAGAGCCAGCCATATCAAAATATCGATCCCTATCCACTCTATCATAACCATGAAGGAATTTAAAGACTCTCACCATATCCCCCCTCACTCTTCTAGCTTCCAGTGATGGTAAGTCTAATTCCCTCAGCCTCTCATCATAACTGAGATTGCGTATTTCTGGCACCAGTTTCGTGGCATGTCTTTGAACTTTTTCAAGCTTAGCTATGTGCTTTTTCAAGTGCGGATTCCAAAGGGGGGCTGCATATTCGAGTTTTGGCCTCACATAGGTTACATAAATATTTCGGAACATTTCCTTGTCCATGTGCCTGAAGGCTACCCTTACATTTGATAAGAATGCATATGCTGCCCTTACTATGCCATTTATATGTATTTCTGGAGACAAATCTGCCAGTATGTTTACTCCTAGATCTCTCTCATTTTCTGTCTCTTGAAGTTGTACTCCAGCCACCGAGTAGTCAAGCTTGGGCCTTCTTGCACTTGTACCCATTCTCATTACCTTACATTTCGAAGTATGGAATTTCATTAGCCACTTTTCTGACCACTCAGCAGATTATTTAGATCCTCCTGAAGTTCTCTACCATTGTTCTCGTTTTTTACTTTCTTCACAATCTTTGCATCATCTGCAAACATATTCATGAATGAATTTACAGACTCTGGTAGGTCATTTACATATACAAGGAACAAAAGTGGCCCTAAAACTGAACCCTGTGGAACTCCACTACTAACTCTTCTCCATTCAGACACTGAGTGTCTTACTCTAACCCTCTGTTCCCTTCCTTCTAAGTAAGTTTTTATCCATTCCAAAACAGCCATTGATTGCAGCTTCCTAATAAGTCTCCCATGTGGAACAGTGTCAAACGCTTTCTGGAAGTCTAGGAATATGCAATCTGCCCAGCCCTCTCTTTCTTGTAAGATTTGGCTTACCTCATCATAAAATTCTAATAAGTTTGTTACTGTTGATCTACCTTCTCTGAAGCCATGTTGCCTCACTGACAAAAAGTGAGAGAGAGAGAGAGAGAGAGAGAGAGAGAGAGAGAGAGAGAGAGAGAGAGAGAGAGATATTCATAGTTCGGAGAAGACACGTGATAAGATCATCACATGAAATGGGTCACCTTATCCAATTGATATTACATTTCAACGAAGAAAACGCTGTGAACGTATGAGTTAAGTTATATGAAACTTGTCCAATTTTCTTTCTATATTCCTTATGATGAATTAGCTTATACTATAAGCGGATAAGTAAAATACAGGCATATACATATACAATGGCCTCAATTCCCCTTATAAAGGTGGGTAGCCTAGTCAAAGCACACACGAATAAACTGTAAGCATCACACATCTGAATGTCATTTTGACCAACAGAAGCTAATATATCTCGTTCATTTCTTTCAGTTCCTTGGGAATAAAGGATAATGTGATATTTACCTACAAATTTTATTTTGTTGAAGAAACTGAGTGGATTGAGACCATTGTATAAGTGCATATGAAGGTGTGCACAAAAAATCTCATATATAAATGATTAAACTGATATAGATTTAATGCACGCACACACTTTTACGTTCTGATTTCCTATAACAACATTATCATGTTCATTGTATTATGAATAGCAAACATGAAAGCTATAATATATATATATATATATATATATATATATATATATATATATATATATATATATATATATATATATATATATATATATATATATATATATATATATATATATATATATATATATATATATATATATATATATATATATATATATATATATATATATATATATATATATATATATATATATATATATATATATGATAGATAGATAGATAGATAGATAGATAGATTGAGAGAGAGAGAGAAAGAGACGTATATCAGATAGTTTCTTATGTTTTCTCTTTGCCTTCAATATCAAATAACGTAAAAGCCAAGGCCAATAGCGCATGCAATGCAGGATCAGTAATTGACACTTTGGAGGATGTCATTTTTAATAGCGAAATAATGAGTTTTTCCTCCCGCGTAGGAGATTGAGGTCAACTTTCACTTCTGCTACTCTAGGTCCATCACCCCATGCAGAGCAGCTGCCGGTGTATGATAATTACAACTACATTTCCAAGTTTTATTTTCTTATCGGTTGCATTAAGTCATGATATAATAATATTTAAGATACACCAAAACTTCAAGTTAACAATATTTATTGCATTGGTAATTATAACATAGTATGCATATGATATTTATATAATGAATAATTTCCACAGAGAACAAAAATGCTCCTAGATTACGCCTGCTTTTCAATCTACACTATTTTAACAACAAGGATTTAAGATTTTGCTTGTGCAATGATTGAATATAATAAAAATCATGTGTTTGCAAATAAGAGAGAGAGAGAGAGAGAGAGAGAGAGAGAGAGAGAGAGAGAGAGAGAGAGAGAGAGAGAGAGAGAGAGAGAGAGAGAGAGAGAGAGAGAGAGAGAGAGAGAGAGAGAGAGAGATATTTCAGTGTTAATTACCCAAGGCATTATTAAATTATTTTGTGTTCTTTAAAATTCTAGGTAGTTACTGTAAGTGAAGCTACTCACAATAATAAGTGAAGTTTTGATACTGCCATAGAAGCAAATCCAGTATGTTTAAGAGTGAAAAAAAAGTGCATAACACAGTGGTACAGGAACTTGAAGAGCTGATGAACATTTGGGCCCTGAAATTAATCTTTGGATTGGTCATGTTAGATTATCTTTCTATCAAATTGTTTATATAACTTAAAACTTTGTGTTAAGGCAGATCACAATTCTTCATGAGATCCAAAACTTATTATAGTAAGGTACTTAATACATGATCCAATTTATGTAATGCAGTTCCACTGCTGTGATTATATATGAAAATAAAGAAAACAAATATATCATATAGATGGCTATATGGAATAAAATGAATAGATTAATTTTTTCTATGCAAGAGCAATGTGGAAGTTTGCGATATATCCCATATTGCTCTCCATGATCGCTTTTCAACTTCCATATGAATTAACTCTTGCCGGTTCGACGTAACATTTACGGATATAATAATATTTGCTATGCTATGATTTCGACAATAGTACTCGGATAAGTAGTGTCCTAAACATGCAATCAACAACTCTTTACAGAGGACATTGCATTGTTTAATGTTAAATAATACTTGAAGTCTTCAAGAAAGCTTGGCTATCAATATCCTTTATATAGATAGAAAACCTTTGCTGGGAGAATTTAACGCCATTACAAATTGGGTAACACTTTAAAATTACTTTTCCATTGTCTAATTAAACAAACTAAATCCATCGCACAAAATGGAAGAACGAGCTCGAGAATTTATAATGAATGCGGGTTCTAGTTTGTTTTATGTCTGTGAACTTGTTGCGCCGACATACTTGATGTACGATAATGAAGTAGATTTATAACGGCCCATCTGTACAAAATTGGTACTTTTAAAATTTTACATACAACACATATAATGACACGTCCATAGTGACTTTGCTTCATAATAGACTCTCGCACACAATGATGTATCTTTATATAAAATTGTTGAACAACTATATCCTCTTTCCAGCAGCCTAATCCTACTTTCAAGCGGATTCGCTATTTAATTAATCTCTTCCATTCACTTCTATTTGTAGCATCCTCTAGTCTAACCCTGCGCATTTTTTTTCTTAGATATTACTGCATGCAGTCCAATTACCTCTTCATATTTGTATCTACAAATTGGTGTAAATATGGGTGCATCTCTCGGGCCATTATTTGCTAATATATATATATATATATATATATATATATATATATATATATATATATATATATATATATATATATATATATACCCAAATAAGCACATTACATATGTGAAAACATGAATCATATTTTACCCCGACCGCGACTTGAACCTAGGACTTATAATTGCTAAGCCAAGGCGCTACCAACTACACCACAGAAGATTAAAAGGAAACAGATCTTATAACTTATATCTGCTATAGTAGGAATGAATGCATTCTATCTGAATGCCACTACGTTCATATTACAGTTTTTCTAACCTCACTCATGGTTACGTTTTCGCATTTAATTAAACTCCCAATCTCATTTGGGACCAACAATGATATATGTGCAAACATGAATAATTTTTTCCTCCCGGTTGGGGTAAACATTGATTCATGTTTTCACAGATGTAATGTGCTTATTTCGTTATTGTTGGTTCCGAATGAGATTGGGAGTTGAATTAAGTGCAAAAACGAAACTACGAGTGAGGTTGGGGAAACTGTAATATGAACGGCATCAGTGGCATTCATTTCTAGTATAGCAGATATAAGCTATCGGGTCTGTTTCCTATTAACCTTCTGTGGTGTAGTTGGGAGCACCTTGGCTTAGTAATTGTAAGTCCAAGGTTCAAGTCCTGGTCGGGGTAATAATATGATTCATGTTTTCACATGTGTAATGTGCATATTTGCTTATTGTTGGTCCCAAATGAGATTGTGAGTTGAATTAAATGCGAAAACAAAACAACGAGTGAGGTTGGGGCAACTGCAATATGAACATTGTGACCGGTGCTTCATTCCTAGTAGAGCAGATATAAGCTATAAGGTCTATTTCTTATTAAACTTTTGTGGTGTAGTTGGTAGTGCCTTGGCTTAGTAATCATAAGTCCTAGGTTCAAGTCCCGGTCGGGGTAAAAAAAAAATCATATATATATATATATATATATATATATATATATATATATATATATATATATATATATATATATATATATATATATATATATAGAACAAAGTATTAAACATTAAAGAACCCCTCCTATAAGTTTCAGATACATAGACGGTTAATCTTTATGCACAGGTAGTCTTGACTCGCTCATAAAACTTAGGAACCATCTTACAAAAAATTCATATTTTATATCCATGTGGTCAGTGTAAAGGGTGCAGTTCCCCTTCTTAGCCATATACCCCAAAGTAAAGAACAACACCTTCCCTAATAAAGTCTGTGGTAAAGAAACAAACTTAGGAATCCGGTATGTCCAAATCAATATATATATATATATATATATATATATATATATATATATATATATATATATATATATATATATAATATATATATATATATATATATATATATATATATATATATATATATATAGTATATTATATATATATATATATATATATATATATATATATATATATATATATATATATATATATATATATATATATATATATATATATATATATATATATATATATATATATATATATATATATATATATATATATATATATATATATATAGTATATTATATATATATATATATATATATATATATATATATATATATATATATATATATATATATATATATATATATATATATATATATATATATATATATATATATATATATATATATATATATATATATATATATATATATATATATATATATATATATATACACAGTATATAAGGCCTCTATCCCCATTCTAAGTATGGTGGGCAAGTCAGTGAACACACTCATTCACTTTTGTTTCACTTAATAGTAACACATCCACAAATATTAATCTTTTCCCTTCTACTTTTAATCATTGCACAACCTCACACATTCAGAGAGCCAATTAATTGGGCTTTAATGGGATTTTCCTACCTGAATCCTCTTTTAAACCTTGATATCTTACGGGAGGAATATACAAACGAGGGCTTCCAGAGCCATTGCTCCTTCCAATTTAGTTGATTTTATGATATGCGACGGAAATAAAGATGTGGTGTTCTGTTTCTGGTCAAAGGAGCAAGAGGCAAAACTAATGAGTAAGAGAGAGAATCAACTAAGGGAGGCAGAGAATTCTCTGCTCCTTATTTGGATATTTAAGAAGCTATTTGATGTTCAGCCTTCAGGTGCTTGTGGAAAAGCAAACGCAATGTCTAGAATTAATCTAACATACTCTCACACTGATGAACTTTTTGGCTGTTATTATTAAAATACTAAAGATTCAAGTTAAATATGGAAAGTACTCAAATTATAAGGGATACTTAAGCAATATCCCAACATAACGTAAATCATGGGACACGAACAGCACTCTTGGGGTTATTCAAAAACCTTAACTGCAGACTGATTATAAGTTATATTTGTCCACATATAGATAAACTCTAAAAACTTCTCTACTGCAATTGCAAACAACCAAATTAAAAAATAACAATCACAATGAATGTCCTTACAATCTAAGCTTGATATTCAACCAACTGTACAGAAATTTTACACAACACTATAAATCGTACGAGTTACTTCATGAGTAACACTGAACTATGGCAAAAATGGTGAAAACATATTTATCCAAAAATATCAAACAAGTTATAAATGTTATGAAAGAAACCAATGTCTTATTATCATACATTGCACCTAGGACTATATTCATCGAAATCTCACTAACCTATACCCATCTAATATTATTTTATGTTCAGGAAGGTTGGATAAGATTAAGATTAATATAAAACCTTAACAAGGTCAATGTTCATCAAGATACATGGAATAATAAGCAAAAATATAAAAGAAGGATAAGTTTAAATTTTTCCCCAAAGAAAGAATTCTTTTAACAACAAAACACAAGATTTTAAATTGGAAACTTTTTTAACTACACAGAAAAGTATCTGTCACAGGCTATAACAGCACAAGACATATGTATTTATGCATTCACAGACAAGACACACTAATGAAAAGGAGTTCTGGATGCAACCATCTATTATGGATATGGTAAACTGGAGCCTTACAATAAAGAATTGGCTTCAGACAAAAACTCACTGTTACCAGTAACTAAGGAAAGTGTTATGATAGTATGATATGAGTTTTTCATATCATTAACACTCATAGTCTGGGAATTTTGGCAGACCATAAAAATCTTTTCAAGCGTCGTCAACAGAAATATGATTATATCTCTATACCACGATAAAAAAAGAGACTGCATAACTTTTCACTACTGCTAAAGAACTCAAAGAAAACCAAAGCAGTTATTATAGAAAGAAAACTATTTTAAAATGAATCTCTTTTTACAAAAAGATGTTAAATTATCCTTTTATTTTACATCACAGAAATATTTGGAAATAGCCAAATTCAAATAGTAATGTACCGCATATTCATAATGTATTAATAATTAATTTATGTCCGTAGACTACTACCACATTAAAAAACAAGAAAAAACTACTTGCATCCCTAAAATTAATAATTTAAGTACATACAAATTGTATATTATTATAAATCTGAAGTATCAACAAATACAGGAAAAGCTCTACAATTTAAATATTATTACATGACAAAGACATTGCTTGAAAAATAATCAGCACAGTGTATTTTTTTTTCATAAATTACTGAAAGCCCACCAAGAAAATTTCTCATACAGCAACGGAGTTTAATCCATACATTAAAGCAGCATTGCACTCAAAGAAACATATCTCCAGGTATTACTCACATCAGTCTGGAACTAAGAAAACTAGCGTATATTGGGAAACACAAAAAACATATAGGTAATAGGGCTCATATGAAACTATCTGCAATTAAATATTCCTGTCTACATATGATGTTACTGATAAACTTACGACCTCTGCTAGCACACCAAAATTTCACTATCAAATTTCCTCTAGATGAACTGGCAAGTATATGTACTTAAACTTTCAAATCGACAAGATTGTCAGAATGGGTAGTAAGTTGTGGAAAATAAAAATAGATGAGAATGTCATTCGTTGAGCTTCCAGTATTTTATCTTTTTTCTTCGTTACGTTTGAGACATAAAAACATCTAAAAGTTCAATATAAGCGTCATCGTCTTGTTTATACTCTATAATAAACGAATAAGGCCTCAGACGTCGTCAAAAGGCCTAGAATCAAGTGGAATGATATGATCCTATAAATCTATATAACATAAACAGACAAACTTTCGAATATAACTCCCTATATGCCTATAATCATCCATCATCAAAGACGTTTAAGTAATGCCTTAAGCTACCTCAAAGATTTTTTTTACTCCTAATTATATGCATAACTAAATTCGCGTCATTCCATAACTATTCAGGGAGATGTAATCCATAGTGCCAAGATTGGCAATATGCTGCTTGTTGTTTCCCCAAAGTGGGGGATACGGTGTCGAAATCATTACTGTTTCATGTAAAGTCAGAGTGGCTAAATATTAAATAGCCAAATCCATTTACTAAGGTATCATCATATTTCATATCACTGTATATACCTTCATATACTAATTCATATTTTTATTATTCATCATTTTCGTTCTATTATTCATAAACTCAAGACCATAAACAGTACCTGGTAAAAATATAACTCATACACATATCTTCTGACCTACATTCTTCAACATATACAAGGAACCTATCCTTATGTCGTCGCTAAGGTCAGTATTATGTGTTTTTTTATGATTAAAACCCTCAATGCAAAGTAAGATCTGCAATCATTTACTCGAGGAAAATATCATGATACCTAATTCTACAGCCAGCTACTGATGATTACTCTCTTTAACCAGTCTACGCAACATGTCTTACACTACAGTACAAAGCATTTAACTCCGCTTTACTGCTTCTAATACTGCATACAATAGGGAGGAGATGATAGCAGTTAATGTGACTACTGTAAGATGTATGATGAGAGAAAAGGGGGTATAACCTACGTATTAAAGTCCCTTATTATAAAAGTTACGAAGAGCTATAGTGAGAGAGTTGAGAGTTGGTTACAAGATCTTTAAAATATGCAATACTTACATATTGCAGTTGTAACTGAAGTACATAATTATACAATAAATTTTGTCACCTGAAATCTACATATTTAATCCACCATACACTTGTAGCGAGCAAAATGCTAAAATCATGAAATATTCTAAGAATACATGAATGACACAGAGTTATCACCAAAAGGAAAATGTGTTAAACTATGCCTACTGCTTTATACAAAGAATATCAACACAGAAAAATTGTGCAGCTGTTGAAAGTAGATGCAGTACTTTTAAAACTAAGCGAATGCAAAATGTAATTAAGTCTCGTGAAAAGAATACTGGTTATTATCCTCAGCAAGTAATAATATTCAAAAACTTAATGTTGTTTGCTTTACCCAAGCTACCTGGATGAACAGCCACAAGTTCCTAAAGAAAGCCACAGCTGATCCCGGCTTTTCCACAGAGCTCTCTGTTAGTAATATTGAGCTACAGGTGTGGGTATGTGTGTGTGGTGCAGTCTTGCATAATGTGCTTGATTGTATAAGGTGACGTATTACATCCTAATGAAGCATCACTAACGGAGCCATCCAGCCTCTTCTGATAGCTCAGAAGGGCAAGACAGCGTCCGCAGTGCAACTTGGCCAGGTGGACTACGTCTTCATGTTGAAGCAAGGATTCAGAGAGATGGATGTTGGAAGGTTATGAAAACAGTTAATGTGACTACTGTAAGATGCATAACTGGATAGGACTGTTATTTAAGTGATATGAATGTGGAGGTTGCTTTGGTATGGGAGAGGAGGAAGAGATGACTATTGTGAGTGATATAGAGTGATAGGTGGTTTTAATATTCCTTGGTGTGTACAGGTGTTCCGCCATGTAGTGTAGGGGGTGGACTTGGTTTTGTGAAGGCTGCATCAAGTATTTGTATGCATTTCATAAGATGTTCTCTGATTTTGGGGACTTTGGTTTAAGTGGTCTGTGAGAGTAGTAGTTGTGTAGCTACATCTACATTGAATATTCTAGGATATTCGTGACACATATCTTATCCCTTCACATCTGACAAGTCACAACACTCTCTATCTCTATTTCTCTTTACTTTGTTTTCTTCATGCCAATACCCGATGAGGGCAATTTTATCCGATTGTTTCCCCCCGTCCTGGCATCACAATCATAAAAACAGAAAAAAACCTGAGTATTTTTAGGGATTTGTTTTGTGTGGTTTGCAGGATGCTGTGGTAATCTTTACTGAGGTTAGAGGCTCCTCTCCTGATCAGCAGCTCAAGAAGGTGGACTTACGATGAAGCACAGCTTCTTCCATATAATCAAATACTGTAAATGCAACCCAAGTTAATTTTATAGAATATAAATAGAGAGTATCAAATAGAAACACCACTATGGTGGGTCAAGATAGCTCATATGGTATAGCTTCAGGTTAAAAGTTCGAAAAATGATTAATATATTACTTCACCAGGGAAGATTTAAATCCAAATGCAGGGCAAGAAATCATAATGAAGAGATACTTAGGAGTAAAGAATATGCCATGTGTATTTTCAGTCTGCGTAATGCACATTTCAAGACCTAAATTCACGTGACACCATTCCTAAAGTTAAGCTCAACATTTCTGAGTTTTCATACTGCTGGGGGAAGAAGAAGAAGAAAAAAAAATACAACAAAATTTACAACTCTTATCTACAGTACGCTGGGGGAATTTACAAACAACGCTTAATAAGATTTACAAAAGTACCCCTGTGATGGACTGTGTTAGTGTAAGAAGAAGACTGATAGAGCATTCAGAAAAAGATATTTAGGTATAATGCAGGGAATGAACGACAGGAGAAAAAGGTGAAGGGGAGTAAAGAGAGGGGAAGGAAGGAGAGAGAAGGGAAGGAAATCAGAATTAAGGGAAGGAGAGACAAGGGGAAAGATGGAGGTCTTACACCTTGGCATCAATGCTATGACTACACAGAAAAGAATAACGGTGAAAGAGGAAAAGTAAGTTGGAGAAGAAAAAAGCATGATTCCACTACAAACTTCCTCGGAAAATAAAAATTTTCTTAATATATATAGGGTGACTACTGATTTTCTCAGTAGGAAATGATCTTATGATTGATGGTAAGATAAGAATTTAAATAATGTGACACTAAAGAATGCAAGAGAAAAAACTAATAGACAAATTTGAAGAATTCAAATTACATTCATTAAAAGGTTTGAAAATAAAAATATTTCTACCTCTTGTCTAAATATCAAAGTAAAAATGAGGTATTTTTGTCTACTCAAAAGAAAAGATCTCTCTCTTCATTTCCTACGTAATCTTTTGTGATATCCTAACTTAGTATGAAAGAAATGTAGAGCAAATGATCATACTGACAGCAACAAAGAATACATATTTACTGAATATTAGTATGCTAGTATGTGTCTATTGAGTAACTACTCTATTATATCATTCATTTTTTCATTAGCTAAATCAAGAGACTCCATACTCTATCTGAACATAAAACTATAAGAAATATTTATCATACGCAATTCACTTAATAACTAAATAAAAGCACTTACAGATAGGTAAGTACCGAGGAACTGTCAATATATCTTCATTACAAGTGGTAAAGTTTCTCTTAAAACTATACAGGTCTAGAATTTAGTTAATCAACAATAAATAATCAAATACATTATAGTCAACAAGATGTATGATTGTCATACTAAATGTAATTCTAGATCCAGAGGCAGAACACATTTACACATAGTGTCGAGTACAACATATTCAGGTAAACAAATTATTTTCTTTTATTATAATTCATTGACAAGTCATAAACAATTACGGGTAGAGAATATGAAATAAATAAATAAAAAATCCTCTTTTATATATAAGTAATCTAATGCAGGAATGGATATCTCACTCACTCACTACACTCCTTTTTTGTTTAAAGCTGGAGCATTTATTAAAATGCTGGCTGTCTCTTTCATTTATATTATATACTTGCTTCTCTTCAATAGTGACTGTGACCTTTACCTCTTCTTCAGGTTCTTCCAAACATATACCAAGCAGTTTTGCTTACAAGCCTCTTATGCGTTCTTCAGTAACTAAGCTACCTCTTGTTTTTCATTCAGGTTCTTATAAATTCATAATCAGCTATGTTTGTTTACTGTCCTCTTTTGATGCAGTTCTCAACTTCTTTACATGACATCTCAAACATAACAGCAAAGTGTGTGAAAAGCTGAATTTTTGCGTATTAAATAGCAATTATACTCTACTTAAACTTCAGTGTAATTTAGCTCTCCTTGTGAACCTGTTAAGAAGATGTAGATTCTGTCATAAAGACTAATATATTGAAGACTTCCCAAAGAAAAATATAAAATAAAATTTCATGATATTAAGAAATTATACATTTGCTTATTTAATCGGAATGTTAAATATTATAGATAAGGAATAAAGCATTACTTTTTGTGACAGACCACAAAATGCATTTTATATAATAAAACTTGACTACAATATAAAACAAAGCAAATACTAGGCTAGTTCACAAACAGACTTGAGGTTCCTAATCTGACAGAGCTGGCTCAGATTTTAGTACCTTACGTCAGAAGCATTAGTTCAGGCAATTTCAGTATTTGTGCATGTCTATATCAGTATCAAGAGAGAATTTTTAGTATTAAAATTAAATGACAGAAGATTAGTACTTCTATCTGAGGTGTGACAGAGAACTCCAAGAGTGATGTCCAATATAAAACTAAGCTAAACTTTAAAATTACAGTTAAACAAGATGTGGAAAAAGATGAGTACTGTAATACTAGTAGTAACTAAATAAAGTTCCAACCTTGAGAGGTTTAATTCAACAACCCCATATTTAGTAATCCACATGTTATTTGAGGCTAAGAAGTTACAGACACTCATCTCTCTTTGGGAAGCAGATAGTTAGGCTAAAACTCACATTAACATAAATAGCATTGGCTGAAACAAACACTCACAACTACAATGATCTAAATTCGATGTCATACATATCTTAACTTCAAAAACAGATCAACAAGTGAGCTAAATCCATAAAGATAAGTTAAATATGCATTCAAAAATTCATCAGCATGGTATCAGAACTTTAATCAGCAGCTATAACCATCAGATAGCAAGGTATGGAAATGACCAATAAACACCACAGGTAAGTCGACATGCCTTTCCGAACTTCTCATCATATTTAATGACACAATACCATTTGGTGCAAGCATAGAGCCCATTTCAAGCAGACTCAATAGTGCTATCATCAACCCCCACGTAGATAAATCAAAACAGGGCTCTAATAACTCCTGCAGCAAGGACTTTTGTGTAACGCCGTACGTTTCTGCCAAGATTCTCAACACAAATCTAGGTCTTCGTCATCACCCTGCAATGGGAATAAACAGTTGAAAATAATCAAGTACACAGCTATGAACTTAATACAAATATTCATGATCGCACAGTATATTCACAACAAAATAAAATTATAAAAGTAAAATTGCTATAAAAAGGAAACACATTCAAACTAAACAGTAGGTATGACAAACTGTGTACTGTACAACGATTTTTCTATACATAATTATACTAAAACAATTTGTCAAAAAACAATCTACCGGTATCTAAATTTATATGGCAATACAATTTACCTACAATATGTTTAATTTACAAACAAAACTTAAAAATCAATAGCAGACATATCTGTTCATCTGTTCTAATTCTTAAAGCTGACAAACTTGTTGTAGATTATCCCTCCAGTTTAGTTTTTGGAACTTTAAACCATGTGAGTGATCATCAACACAAGATGTCTCTTGAATTCATTGCAATAGAGAAGTTACAATTACTAGTTAATGTTTGATGTGACAAATATTGTGCATCAAAAGGGACTACGGTGCTTGCTTAACAACTGTTAGAATGACTTTGAAAATTCACTTTCAAATGAACATTATCAAACATCAGACAAAGTGAAGATTGAAGCTATAAATATTGTAGTAAAAAATAGTCCGTTCAGTAATATTTAGAGTGCGTGAAGACTGAATTCAGAGAGTTTACCATTCATGTCTCTATTAATGTCCATTACATGGGTGGACACAAACAAAATGGAGCTGGGGAATTAAGAACGGATGATTTTTCTAACGACCCGCTGTGAGCTTGATCGCAACTGTAACTTTCTGAGTCAAATGCTCTCTCACTGAACTATCGTAGTCCCCTTAGACTGCAGTTAGACTCTTGCTTCAAAATTTCTCATGATTCAAAGCATTAAATGAACAATACAATCTATCAGGCAACAAAACAATACTGAACCAGCCCTACCTGCCATTTGCAGTAAACTAATACTTCCTGATTACTATTCCGAAGTATTTAACGGGTAATAATTTCTGTTGTAAGCGAAGCATTTAATGGTTCATAATTTCTGTTGTACAAGTCTATGCCAGCCAAAATCCATACACTACTGTTTGCTAGTACAATGGACTTAGAATTTTATTTCAAAGGGATTAGTATGTGATAGTTAATTTAAACTTTTCCTTTACCATTCTAATTGTTGTATACCCTGCAGAGATTCAAAGAAATTGCTACATTCTGCTTACTCAAAAGGTAATAGTTTAACCTTTCATTCCAGTTTTTTATTAATACTTAGTTTCATGTAAACTAAGCGTCTCTGCCACAGTTTTCATTAAAGACTTTGTTGAAACTCTAAATAGATAAAGTGTATTGTCGACAAACTGTTGCAGAAAACCTATAAAGGTAACGCTGGACAAAGTGTTTTTGATAAATTGCTGTAGACACATTGTTTTAGAAAATACTGTAGTTAAAATGTTTAGATAACTATTTTGGACAAAATGTTAAATGCAAATTTGCCAGATGCCGAAATAACACACAAGAGGTATAAAGCTACATTATATATTCTGATATAGGTAAGAGACAAAAAGAAAGTACGGTACTGATTTGTCCAGAAAAGAAAAATCGAAAAAAATAAAAAATTACAAGTATGACAAGACGGATCTTGCAAAGACAAATAGCCCCCAGAACCTAATGTGGGGTTAACTAACCCTGTAAATTGTTAACTCAGGGAAGGTTAGGTTAAGACACTTGTATTGTAAATATCAATAACCCTAGAATACTCTGAGGTTACTCTTCTTTACTATATCCGAGAAGGCTATAGTCCACAGCATGCCCCCCCCCCCAAATAAAAAAAATTACCACATAGCAGGATGTTAAGTTCCAGAAAAACTTGAGCCTGACAGAAGCACCAAGCCATTCACAGTAGCAGATAAATATTATCTTCTAATGCAAACGGTGCAGGAAGGGATGTTAGTTCAAAATTTACAGCAATTAGAAGTTTGCCTATTTCATAAACATAAAATCATGCTTCCCCAAGTGCATTGAAGAAAATTACAATGCACTAAATGATATATGAGGTGACAAGAAATGAATATGAAGTATACATTCCAACACAGTAGGATATATGTATTAGATAAGTGTCTTGCAGTGCTTTCTTTTGGTTGAAAGATAATACTGTATACACATACACAATGGCAGTAATCCCCCTTTAAAGATGGGGATGGCCAAGACAATGCATCCATATTCACCAGAGGACAATATACCTTGATGATTTCCTCTTGAAACTTAATAAAAGGTAGGAAATAAGTACAGGATACTTCTCAGGTACTAATAACCCATTTAGACCTGTTATATAAGCAAAGATTTCTGCTGGAATAAAAGCATAAGAACTTATACTACATGCTCATAAGTATACTGAAACATCTTACGGAATGCACTGCCTAAATATATTACCAAGTAAAAGGAAAGGTAATATGAACTGAGTTTGTCAACCACATAATGCATATAAGTTTGAATACTGGTAGTCACCTAGCACTTCAAAATGAATGCAGCTTCAAGAACACACACCTGTACTTGCAAGATAAAATTATAGAATCTGAAGAAAAACACATTCCAGTACATGACATTAGGAATGGGAATAAAAAATACCTCCCTTGTATTCCCTAAAGCTGCATAATGCCTACTAAGCAAACAAGAATGCTGATTAATATACACCTAGTGTATATTATAATCCGCAAAATTGGAATAAAGCCTCTAAAAAATAATAGTAAAAAAATACGAAATACACGAATAACGCCCATGCAAAATATACGCAAAAAAAAAAAAAAATTTCATTTTAGTAAATAATCGACTGCCTTGGAGGTATTTTTCTGCCATGCTCCTCCACTGCTAGTGCTTAATGCGATCGGATATTATGAAGAGAATGGAAAAAATGCATTAAGAACAAACAGCAAACAAACTTGCAATATAATATTGTTTGGGAAATAGCGTGCGAGGGTGCATCAGCTGATACAGAGGTAGCAAAATGTTTGCAGGTAGAGGTTCATTCTCCCACATCCTCCTCCTCTTCAACTACTTAATGCGATCGGATATTATGAAGAGAATTGAAAAATAGCATTAAGAACAAACAGCAAACAAGCTTGTGATACAACATCGTCAGGGAAATGGCTCGTTCTCCTGCATCCTCCTCCTCTTCTACTGCTTAATGCAATCGGATATTATGAAGAGAATTGAAAAAAGCATTAAGAACAAACAGCA
Organism: Halocaridina rubra; assembly: GCA_037179515.1. Classification (NCBI taxonomy): domain Eukaryota; kingdom Metazoa; phylum Arthropoda; class Malacostraca; order Decapoda; family Atyidae; genus Halocaridina; species Halocaridina rubra. Next base: position 61,445 of record JAXCGZ010000324.1, read on the forward strand.
AACAAACTTGCGATATAATATTGTCACGGAAATAGCATGCGAGGGTGCACCAGCCGATACGGAGGCGACGAAACGTTTGTAAATAGAGGTTCGTTCTCCTGCATCCTCCTCCTCTTCTACGGCTTAATGGGATCGGATATTATGAAGAGAACGGAAAAAATACTAAGTACAGTACCTGGATGAGCATTAAGAAGAAACAGCAAACAAACTTGCGATATAATATCATCAGGGAAATAGCACGCGAGAGTGCACCAGCTGATATGGAGGCGGCAAAACGTTTGCAGATAGAAATTCGTTCTCCCGCATCCTCCTCCTCTTCTACCGCGGAATGCGATCGGATACTATGGAGAGAATGGAAAAAAAGCATTAAGAACAAACAGCAAACAAACTTGCGATATAATACCGTCAGGGAAATGGCGTGCGAGAGTGCACCCGCTGATACAACGGCGAAAAAACGTTTGCAGATAGAGGTTCGTTCTCCAGCAAGTCCTCCTCTTCTACTGCTTAATGCGAATGGATATTATGGAGAATGGAAAAAACACATTAAGAACAAGCAGCAAACAAACTTGCCATATATTATCGCCAGGGAAAAAGCGTGCAAGAGCAAAAACGTTTGCAGATAGAGGTTCATTCTCCCGCATCCTCATCTCATCGCCACCATACACGCCCCAGTGTATGCCTGTTGCCCACCACATAATAGAGTGCATTAATTTGTTTACTGTACAGTAAATCTGCATATCTTATACACTGTACACTATTTGCATGTTAATATAAATAACTACAGGTCTTTCTGCTTTGTTATGTACTTATAAAATATGTTTTACTTATCTTATATCTTTGGCATAGTGTGTCTATGTACGGTTGTGAAACGTATCTATGCCCATTATCATTGTTTCTTATGGAAAATGACTAGTTACATTAAGCAATTTTCACATTACCCGTCACTTCTGAGAACCCATCTTTGCGTTATTTTAAGAACTAGGTGTGTATATATATATATATATATATATATATATATATATATATATATATATATATATATATATATATATATATATATATATATATATATATATATATATATATATATATATATATATATATATATATATATATATATATATATATTTTCATAAGAGAAAAGAAGGGAGTACCAGCCCATCACTCTCCTATCGTTTTCAGTGGACTCATACACTGAATAAAATGACAGAATTGTTGCTCTCCCACCACCAGGGATATCCCTCTTAGTAGTCTATAACAACAATCAGGGAATAAAAGGGTGGCATTCCATCTTCTCTACCAATAAGGATATCTTTTTTAGTCATCTCTTACGACATGCAGTGCACATACATCCATATCATATAATAGTACTGTATGGTATTTACAGTACACATAAAATTAGATATGCAAAAGGAAAAGGCCAGTTTAAAAATATTAATAAACCTGGACTAGAAACACAAGAACAGCAGATAGAATATGAAATCAATACAAAATAATACCAATAATACAGAGTGCACAGGATCGTATGCCAACACACTGACATGTAGTTACATACCATCTCTTTCACAAACTACAAAATGCAAATTCCTAGAGCATTAAGATGTATATCATTACAATTATCTTGCAATTAGGAATAAAAATCTCTATTGTTACTTACCTTTCAAAGCCAGAGACATACCAAATGAATCAACTTACCTGGGAAATTGATGCATCCCCAACACCCTTTGCAAGGGCATCCACATCCCCACTAGAACTTGAAGTGTAAGGAGGATACGTATCAGTAACGCCAGGTTTTTTGGTCTCCTGAAATATTACAGAGTACTGATAAGAAGACAAAATGAGTGTTTATGATCAAAATAAGATTTGATGAAAGCAATCTTATGTAGTATTTTCCTTTATTTCTAGTAATCACAAACTGAGACATACTTTTGAAAAGCCACATAAAAATTAATTGCTTATACTTTCCAGTTCATTAAAAAATTGTGTGTGTGTGTGTGTGTGTGTAAGAATTTCAGACATAGCTTATAACCGATAATATTCCATTTATCTATTTAAAGGGCTCCCAACAAAGCTAACAATGGAGTATAAGCACGAACCATTATCAATTGAGCTACAACGAAGTTGATAAATTGACAGCAAGTGCAGTGCATGTTTATCATTATGTAATGCTGTTTTTTACCTGTAATTAAATGCTTTCCTCACCTGGCTAGTCTTTGGAACAGGTAAACATCTGGAAAGTTTGGCATATTCATTGTCCATGTGCTTAATGAAAGGAGAATTCAGGGCTTTTCGAGCCATGTCACCATCTTCTTCGTCAAAAGCTTGAATCAGCATTTCCAGTGTATTGACCTGAAGCCAAACAGAATTATTTAAAGAAACTGTAACTCATTTAAAATTCTGCAAAGCATTAGAAAGACTTGCTAATCTAGTAAAGTTCAGAGGAATAAATTGTTTGACTTCCAGTTCTTATCTACTGAAGTGTAGAAGATATCATATGCCTTTCCAAACTCCATCCTTCCAATTCTCAGCCCCATAATCTACTTTCATTGACTCATATTAGTCACATCCCATTCATGAAGAAATTTTCTTCTAATAAAAGTTTTTGAAAATATTTAGGACTCTTTACTTGACAGGATGATAGTCTTCACAGAAGATGGAGAAATAACTGCAAATCAGATTTCATTTCTAAAGAACCTCCACATTTATGATATGAATACAATTACCTACAGCGCTCCTGAACAAAATATTTTCACAAGATAATGAAATTTCAAATGTAAGATTATTTAAAAGTATTTCGAGTTGGTAAACTAAACACAATATTGCTCTGGAAGTCTACATAATCTTATGAACTTAGTTTTACTGATAATTACTGCTTTTGGTATCAAAATACCTAGGCATATACTAAAGGAAAAGTAAAGGATGCTAGAGTGAAGGCAGTGACCTTCACCAACTTAGTTAGATGGTCTAAGTAGAAATATACCTAGTTATCTTTTATGATTCTTAAAGATATTCTATTGTCATAGGTCTTCAGGCAGCCATTTAGGTTTGAGGAGTTGTCTGGTTTTCAATATTCATGGAGAAAATGAAGTACTATAAAATGGACTGTGTAGCACAAATAATGAAGTATGCTGTCTTCACCTCTACTTATGACAGGGGATGGCATTAGTGCAGTGGTTTAAGCCCTCTAGTACAGTGGTGACAGTCCAGCAATTGAGCCCACAATGAGATGTTCGGAATGGTATCCAGTCTTAACTCTCCAGCTATTTCTTGTTTGTGTTTACCACCATAATGGGGATCAACGGTGACACATAAAATGGTATACAAAAACTTCTACTCACATCTGATTTCAGAGGTCAATGACACATCTCAACTTACCTCTTCCTGTTCACAATAAGAGCCCCATTCACGGTATGCTTTCTCGGCTGCCACAGGGTCACCTCTGGCTAACTGAACTAATACCAGGGCTACAGTTAATCTTCCAATAGCAGCTGTAAGGAAAACTATAGAATAAGTAAAGTGTCAGACAATAGATGTACTCCTCCCTTATTGTCTATTGATGCAGCTTACAAATACTCACTTTTTACATTAATTTTGCATATATACAAACTTTTCTTCAGGAGTTATGAAATAACTTATACAGTATATCAAAAAGAAAACCAGTAAATGGGTAGTCATCGACTTATGACCTCGATCAGATCCGGTTGGCCAGTTGTAAGCCAAAGAGGTTGTAAGACGGTCCGTTATAAACATATTAAAATTACCATATTGGAGAATATCATCTTTAAGTGTACTGTTTGGCATTTCTTATGCTTTTACAGCAACATTTAGTTATTTCAATATTGTGATTTTCCTATTTTTTTTATCTCCAATTACACATGAACTTTTTTTTTTTATCTTTACAGTATCATTAATTCTTAGTCAGTTTGCTTTACAACTTTTATCCTCTTTATAGATATGATTGAAGTTTCTTTTAAATTTCACAGCTTCTTTATATCCGAGTTTATTTTGCAACTCCTTCAACTTTCTTTAGACATAATTGATTAGTAAATAATACAATACTGCAACTTTTATAATTCTTTAGACATATTCTATTTTTTCTCTAATCATTACTGATGCCTAGTATTTTCTTATCCTTGACAGCTGCATATTAACAACAAGAGTAACACTTGCAAAACAAAATAAAATACAAAAAATACATTACAAGTACAAAAACACACATATAAAAAACATAAAACATTTTCTTGGTCAGTCGAGCTTGACTGTGGATCAATGATGTTATGAAGGCCAGATAGTAGTAGTTTGATGAAAAATTGCTAAGGGGCAAATGGATTCAAACATACTCTGATTGCTACTAGCAATAGATAGAGCATGAAATGAAAGAACAAACGTCTTTGTTGGGATGCTTGTGCTGCTGGCAGAGGATAACTGTTGTACATCAAGCTGAACCCACGCTGATAGCCATGGCCAGTTGCACAGTGCATATACATTGTTGCCGTCGTAAACTCGAACAGTTGTAAGTCACATAGGTCATAAGTCGATGACTAATTGTAAATATAATTACTCTAAACTATAAATGCTTTACATCGTTTATTGTAAAGTAACTTTAAGCTAAACGAAATTCTTCTTTTCCCCCAAAAAAAAAGATTTGAACAAAGATTTAAAGAAATAAGTCAATAACTGGAAGCTCATGTAAAGGCAACTGGATAAAATGAAAATGTACTACAAAAGAAGCTGCTTATACAAAATGGATATTAATGAATAAGAAAAAAAAAATAGTACATAAGCAATTTACAAGGAACTCTTCAGTTGTAAGCTGTTGAAAAAATATTATATATATCAAATAAATATGGCAACTTCAAAGGATAGCATACTTACGACTATTTTCACCAGCCTGATGATAACAGATTTCCCTTCTGATGGAGTCAGTAGCTTCATCATACCTATGGAGTAGAGTTATACAATACAGTAAAATGCGAATACAAGTATCTGATATCAGTAGTACAGGTATTTGATCACATTAATTCAATCAAACTTACACAGGTATTTGATCTCAACAATTAATTCAGTCTAACTACTGTACCTCTATACTGCCTCTCTTCTCAGGGGACCTCTTCACCAAGTGATGGTCCAGGCAAAAATCCTTATTTATTTCTATTTGCTAGTCTAAATAATGTTCTTTTTGCATAAAACTGTACAATATGCGTGTTTTCTCTTTGCCATTCTTCTTTACATCCTGTTAAATTAATTTTAATTTTCCCATATTACTACTTGAATATCATTGACAACTGCGTAAATGCAAAATCTTTCTATGATCATGTGTGTTTTCCACATAGTCAGACTAACTGAAGGTGCTTAAGTAAGCTCAGAAATGCATTACTCAAGAAGCTTGGTATTAAAAATTACAATATTTTTCCTGTCAAGCACCGCTATAGTTTAAGTTCCTTAAAGAGAGCTTGTTTCCACAGCTTATAATCAAAGCCCCAGTAATTAAATTCCTGATCAAGACTTTGAAATAAAGGTTCAAAAGGAACCCTTATATGAGCATAGTCCCCTAATCCTTATTCATATATGAACATATCCCTACCTAGCCTTCTTATATTATACCAGACATTTCAATAATTTTCTCCTTTTCCAGACTCTCTTCTCTCTTTTTCTGCTTCTGATGCAAGATTTTTACGATTAAATACCCAATACTCAACTCTTCACATCTTCCTTTCTTTCTATATAAAATGATCTCAAGGGCAAACAGAGGTTTGTTTAATACTACAGAACATAGAATATGCTAAATAAAATAAGGTACCTAAATTTCATTCAAAACACACCTACAATTTTAATCATTTTGGTGTTCATGAACTCTAGAAGAGTAGATAATTTTCTATATATAAAAAGGTAGACAAAAGAAGAGAGAAAAATAAAAGCATGCACATAACTTACTTTTGAAGTTTAACATTTAGTCTTGATACTTTGGATTGAAATTCAGCTGCCTGCCTTGGTCTATCTTCAGTCTGAAAGAGGGTAGTTTATTATTATATAAAAAAAAAGTATGAGGGGGACAAAAAAAACCTCCTACAAGTTCCCCTCATTCTAGTAACAGTCGACTGAAAGGGGTGGAGTGAGGGGACTAGGAATTCCCTGTTTGTATTTTCACTTCAGAGTAAATTTTTTACTATGACTCAGTTTAACCCATTATAAAAAAGATTTCGGCTTTAGTATAGAGATAAATAGATAGAAAGATTAATTTTGAGTAAGAAAATTACGAATACAAAGATTTATTTTATGATGCCGATATTTACATAACTTTCAACTTCTGGACAAGAGGGTACAAAAATTGAATGAGGTCTATTTAAAGTTTAAATAGACACAGTTCTTCCTCTCTCATGTTCTTCTATTCTTAAAAAATTCTCTCTTTTGCATATTGATTAATTTATTCTCAGAATAAAAAGCTTTTTAAATTATTCGCAACGTTCAGACAGTCAGAATTTTTACAAACATGTCTTTGCCACATGTGTGTCGAATGTCTCTCATATTTCTATGCTTTTTCATTTGTTATTAAACATTGCACGATTAAGATAGTCCAAGTTTGTACTTAATATTACATAATATAGATTAAAAAATATAACAACTTCAGTCTAATCTGACTTAGAGAGAAAATGAACAGATACATTATGGGGTAAATGTGGATAAGTGCAAATATGTATAAGATGTCCATCGAGACGAAAAATAGGTTAAAGTACACAAGAAAGAATCACAACGAAAGGGGTTTCCAGGAAACAATTTTAAAATGCTATCCTTGCATTAGAGTAGCTGCACAAATTATAAAATTATATGGGACCTCAAAAGTTCTGTGAGTGAGATAAAAGAGAGAGGAAGCAATCTCATAAGGGTTAAAGATCTTTAATGATCGGGAGAGGAAAGTGACAGTGATAGCACTTAAGTACAACTACAGTATATATCTAGTATACAGCCGGGGCCCAAGCCTCCTCTCATATCACATGGATCCAGTTATCTCCAGGCAATGGCATAATCAGGTAGAGGTATAAGAAATCACTGACTTCCCCCAAATCAATTTCCCTATTTAATTGGTAGCAATCAATGCATAATAGGTGCACAAATAACGTCAAATAGTGATAAATAAATAACAAAAAAATTAATCTCACCATAACAATGTCAACTGCGTGTTCATACATATGCAATGCCTTTTCAGGGAGGGTACTTTCGATGATCTTGGCACCCTTGTCGAGCGACAGAGCAGCAGTGTCGGGCACACCATGCTCTTGATACATACAAGCTGCTCGTTCGCACAGTTTAAAAATCGTTTCAAAGTCTCCTATCTCTTTGCTGACCAAAGCAGCTTGATCTAGACATCTGAAACATTAAATTCAACATGACAAAAGAGGTCAACCTGAAAAATAATGTAACTGAGTCAAGATATCAAGCTATTTATCTCTGCAGTCGGTTTCTAGTAACTAAATGTTGAATAAAGAAACCCAGTAAAGGATGCAAGATCCTTATCTTCAGTACGTAATGGGTAACACTACCAGGTTGAAGCAAAGATGGCATATCACTTTAATGAGCTCAATTTTGAAAGGTTTAAGTGAAGTAATGAGCTAAACACTTTTCAAAAATTATGAAATGAATGTTCACTTGAAGCTATTCTGAATGAGCTATCTTAATCTACAATAAAGTTTATCGTCTCATACCACATATTTTTTACTTTAAAGCAGTAAATAAAAAAAGGAACAACTATGAATGCCAAACTGCCACAACCCACCAATATGAGAACCTGGTAAAGGTTCTGGTCACCCAGGCAATGACCTCATCTCTCAACACAACAAAGCAATTTTTTCTACAGCAAGAAATGATTTTCTACCGGAAAATTCTAGCATACTATTAGTTCCAGCTCAAAATTACACATAAGGGTAGATCTTGGAAAGAAGGGGTAATAATGAAACATAGTTCACTCCTTAGGAAAGAAGAAGGTGCCTAAAAACAGGAAAAGGGGCAATCCAACTTCGAAATGAGGCACTAATATTTTGCAATGATCCGATTTTACTTCACCGACTCAATTTTGTATTAAGGCCTAGGGCAGTACCTTCTTTCATAGGATTTTGGTTTTGGCAGTGCAACCATTATCGAGTGAATGCCACTTTTAAACTTAGACTGTGGCATTTCTTGAACCGATGACCAGACAAATCAAAGTAACATTTGCTACCAACCCGTCGAAGGCAGCCATGCACTAAATTCTGCTATGCCAAACACAAAAGCACAGACCATCCAAAATCCACATAAAATCATATGATAGGAACTCTGTCAAAGTAAGAACATGGACTCCCATCCATGTCAAAGTGGGGAGGGCTTATTGATGTTATTCCACCCATAAATGGAAAAACCCACAGCAATGTATCATTATAACACCAGCAGGGGAAAACCTGGAATATTGGAAAAGGGTTACTAATTCAGTCTTCTGACCCAAAACGGAAAAATTTGTATTTAGAGAATCAAATGGCTCTTAATACTTAACATCAGAAGTGTAAGACTTGAAATAAGTCTAATGAGTTTAAACAAGCATAGTACAACAACTGTAACAACATTACAGACCATTGCTCCAAAATAAAAGCTGAATCCCAATACTGTATGCCATGTAGGTGCATACTACTCACAAATACCAAATTATCATACAGTTGACATTGTGAAAAATTGAATATATCAAAAGTTAGATATGAAAACATTACTAGCCTATAGGATACCTAAGAATGAAAAGGGATTCTGCTGATAAATACAGAAGTCATCACAATCACTCTACCATTAACAATGAAAACATACCAACAAAAGTAAACAGAAAGTAGAAAAAAATAAATACCAAAGAATTAAAATAATTGTAGTAATAAACCCTTAAAAGATGGAATTAAACTGATTTAATAAATCAATAAAAGTAAAAAAATTGGCTAACCAAATTAGACTTTGCAAACTCTGACACAGTCGCATAACTAACATAATAATATGATTTTTTCCTTAAAAAACATTACGAATAATGAAATTAATCTTTAATAATCATGAACTAAAAAATATGCGCTAATACTCAACAAAACTGGCGAATATTGTACAAATAATGAAAAGCCATTGCCTCTAACAGCAGTGAATTACAAGATGGTGCCACAATAAATTTCTTCTCCTACTATAATCCATAACACGCACTAGATTAATAAATGTACAATTTCTTCATATTTGCTTCAAGTTGGTAGTACAGTACTTTATATACTACAGGATCTCTATGAATCCAATGGTAGGGAACAAATATTTTTCACTTAAAAGTGAAATATTGAAATAGAAGATTTCATATTGGAATACCTCTAAGATATGACTCACGCCAATTACAAGCCATATAGCACTGTATACTGTAAATAAACCCCTAAAGTTGAGCAGTCAAGTTCATCCAGCTAAAAAATTAGGACAATTATAAACATTTTACGGATACTAACTTTAAAATGGCTGAGATTATCTTTATAAGCTTTTTAATATAATATCTAGTCAAGTTTGAGAGATATAAATGTCCCTTGCAAAATATGTATTTTTATTGTGAATCTATAATAATTATAAAAAATGCAGATTAAAGATTTACTTACTTGCCAGCCGAGAAAAATCTGAGATACTGTAATGAAGGAAAAATAATAAAATAAACAATAGTCAGAGAGACTCTTCTAACAACTGTCAACTTTCCCTTCAACACTTGAGTACATGGGAAAAAAGAGAACCTAAATACTGTAAAGTGAGATGACAAAACAGTAAAAAGGGGTGTGATTTTGTCGACAAGATACTGTTGATCTACTCAATGGCAAGGTTTTTCATGAGTAAATGAGTGATAGATAGTTGACTTGTAATGTAAAGGTAAAAGTGAGCTGGTTTATACAGAGGGCTCAAGCACAGATGAAGAGGTACAGGACAGGGAATTGTGTCTGTCCTCTAGCAAGAGCAAATGGTGGAATAGACGTGGGAATGAGAGTACATATGCATGGCCTCATTCCCCCTTGTAAGGGGGTGGTCGAGCCAAGATATACGCATTCACCTTGATCCACACATACCTTAACTACTCCTCTTAGCTCCTAGGAGATAAAGGATTGCCTTATTATTCTGGAATGAGTTAACTAGTGTGTGGATGGTCTTAGTAGAAGGAACTATGTAGTTGTATTGGGTAACTTGAATGCCAGAGTGGGTGATGGAGAGGTAGAGGGTGTTGTAGGAAAGTATGGGGTACCAGGTGGGAATGAGAGTGGAGAGAGACTGTTAGATATATGTGTGGAGCAAGAGTTGGTGATAGGTAATAGTTTTTTCAAGAAGAAGCTAATATATAAGTATACATGGATGAGTGGGGCAAATGGAAGAGTGAAAGAAAGAGCACTGATGGATTAAGTGTTGGTAGCAAAGAGCATGATTGGTAAAGTGAAAGATGTGCATGCATTTAGGGGTGTGGCTGCTGGGATATCTGATAATTTTTTGGTTGAAGCAAAAGTGGTAGTAGCAAAAGAGTGGGGAAATAGAGTGGGGAGATGTAAAAGGGAAATGGTGAAGGTGGAAGAGTTGAAAAAGTCAGAGAAGAGACAGGAATATCAGGACAGGTTGAAAGTGGCATATGACAGGCTGAAAGAAAGAGAAGCTGGGGAGTTAGAGGAGGAAAGGGGGTTGATGAAAGAATGTTTTGTGGGACATAAAAGTGATGTGTGTGGAAAGAGGTTTGCTGGAGGTGGCAAGAGGAGGGGCAGCAAGTGGTGGAATGAAGGGGTGAATATGAAGGTGGAAGAGAAAAAGAGGGCTTTTGAGGAATGGCTGCAATGTAACAGTAGGGAGAAGTATGAAAGATATAGGGAGAAATATGTGGAAACCTAGCGGAGGGTAGAGGAAGAGAAGAGGTTGGCAAATGTTAGGTGGGGACAGGAATTTAGTAGGTCATATGAGAAGAGTAAAAAGAAGTTTTGGAAAGAAGTGAAGAGAGTAAGGAAGGGTGGATCGAGGATGGAAAAGACAGTGAAAGATGTGAATGGACAGATGTTAAGAGGGAACGATGCAAGGAAAAGATGGGAAGAATATTTTGAGTGCTTGTTGAATGTTGAGGAAGATAGAGAGGAGGCTATAGTGGCAGTGGGGGGGGTGTTCAAGTGAAGTGCCAGTAATGGGAGATGAAAATGAGAGACAGATTACTAGTGAGGAGGTGAAAAGGGTCTTGTATGACGCGAAAGCAGGTAAAGCACCTGGAATGGATGGTGTGAGAGCGGAGATGTTAAAAGAAGGGGTGTGACTGCATTGGAATGGTTAGTGAGTGTTTAAAATATGCTTTATGTTGTCAATGGTGCAAGTGGAATGGGTGATTGCTTGTATAGTGCCCCTATACAAAGGTAAAGGAGATGTGAATGAATGCAATAATTTTAGGGGTATAAGTTTGTTGAGTGTGGTAGGAAAAGTGTATGGAAGGATACTGATTAATAAGATTAGGGATAAGACAGAAAATGTGATCGCAGAAGTGCAGAGTGGTTTTAGGAGAGGTAGAGCTTGCATAGATCAGATTTTTATAGTTAGGCAGTTGTGTGAGATATATTTAGCAAAGGGTAAAGATGTGTATTTTGCATTTTTGGATCTGGAGAAAGCGTATGATAGAGTTGATAGAGAGGCAATGTGGAATGTTTTGATATTATATGGAATTGATGGCAAACTGTTGCATGCAGTGAAGAGTTTGTATGAGGGCAGTAGAGCTTGTGTTAGGGTAGGGAATGAAGTGAGTGAGTGGTTTCCAGTGAGTGTGGATTGAGACAGGGATGTGTGATGTCACCACGGCTGTTCAATTTGTATACTGCTCTCAATGCAAAATGTACCCCCTCCTTTGTTATTTCTCTATCATTCTCATCATCAAACAAAGTAATGAAAAAAAGTTAACAAACTATCCAATCATGCATTACACTATTAGGAAAATATAAAAGGATACGATCTATTAAGCTTGTAGTTTTCCACTGCCTTTAAAAGGCATTCACGACACTGGGAATACTGTTTTGCCGTCTTGTAACACGTGGCTGAAAGAAAATGTCTATTATTAACAGTTAAGTCAAGATCTACTTCCTCAGACAGGATTATATTCAAAATTTTATAAATATAGTGAAAATAATGTTTGAAGACAAAAATGTGACATATAAATTAACTATAAACATATATTTTCTTTCAATACTGAAGTTACAATGATGATATTGAGTGTTCATATATAATGGAGTCTCAAGTACTGCAGTTAAGTTTATACCCAAAATTTCTCTTAATAGGTCATTCTTAATATCTTACAATGACAGCCTGCTACACAAGTATTTTTAAATAACATAACTGAAGCAAGAGTCTAAGAGGGAGTACTGACTGCGACGCAAGAAGACTACACTCTGAGAAGCAAATTACTAACTCTGCTACAAATTTTATTTGATTCACAAAATACTGTTGTCACTCAACTTATGCAGCCAACTGATTCCAGTAGTCCCAGTGTAAGTAAAAACGTGCTTGTTCAAAACCCTTATATAGTATGATGTACTTAACATATTTATATTCACATTTATATGATAGATATTACAAAAGTTGCCATTATATATTTTTCAGAAAAAATGTTCTTATTTTTTATTCATTCTCATATTTTCTGATCACGCATGTTTGAAATCGTGTTACTGAACTTGAATAAAAAGCAGGACAATTGTAAATACATAACCTTCATAAAGTCACTGAAGTTTATTAACTTATAAACTCAAATGCTAAGGAACATTGTTGTTTGCCATGGTATGAATCAAAATTAATCCCCATAATGGGGGTGGACATAGACAGCTTGGAGCTGGGGAAATATGGTTGGATACTCTTCCAAATACCTGGAGGAGAGCTCCATAGATGGTTTAATATTTCCTGAGTCAAGTGCTCTAACCACTTCACTACTGCGGCATGGAATATGTGATACTTGTAAAAATAACATCTGCAAAATGAGACAACATTACTGTACGTAATTGCTTACCTGCAGCATTATATTCATCAGCTGCAAGATCATAATCTGGTTTCCATTTTAACAAGCTGGTCTTGAGGCTGCAAGAGAAATATACAAATCTAAAAAACTGCACCGAGCACATGACACCAATTTCAGTGGCTACGAAAGTGAAATCCAAGAGCTAAGCTATTTTATATTTTGTCCTCTACAAAGTACTATAAGGCAGGTAATCCTTAAGATTCATTGAAATGGTGTTCTATATGATAGCAATAATATCTTATTTGTGTCACTATTAGTCCCCATCTGGGGGGTGGACACAGATGGAAGGTCAGGAATTAAGGCTGGGTGCTCTTCCCACTGCACTGCTGAGAGCTCGAATGTGGGTCTGTCACCCAACTGAGTTGCATTCTACTACTAAGATATGGTGGTCCCCCCTAGTGATACCAATACTATTCCTAATATTTTTCTCAAAACGTAAGCAATATGAGTCCGAAATACTACTTACATACATTTTTACACATTTTGATGGGAAAATTATGAAAATTAACATATAAATTTCAATCATTATATTCATTTAGGTGCTTTGGTAAGGAAAACTATAAGGCTTATTAATTCAAATCTATACTTGCACATGTGAATTTCATATTAAATGTCGCTCATAGTTGCCTGAGTCTAATTAATTTCAATGATGTCAAGCAAAACTTAAAAACGAGAGCATATAATTGTAACGACCAATAAACAAGATAAAGTTGTCTCCAAGGAAAAATGAAGACTACATAGAAGAAGGAATTCTTTCCAGATTGTTTATAATTATTTTAGGCTACTATATACATACATACATACACCTTGGCTGTTTCCCCCTTTAATTGGGGGGTAGCCGACATCAAGAAAGGAAAACAAATAGGGGGATTACTTTGCTCTATGGGCAATGACGAGGGAGCTAGCGACCGTTCAGATGGCACAGCTGGAGTGCCACAGCCCATCCTCCCGGCTCTTCCACAACCTGTGTCGCTTCACAACTGCCAGCTCCTCCTACTGCCCCTACCACGGGGCTGCATCTGTAAGATGCAGCCCCGTGGTAAAAGCAGATGCCCATCAGAGCCGCGTCACAATCGCTTGCCACTCATTTCTATTCCTAGCACGCTCGCTTGCTTCCCTCACATCCATCCTCCTATCATTCAGGGCTCTCCTTACTCCATCCATCCATGCAAACCTAGGCCTCCCTCTAGCATTTCTCCCATCAACTAATATAGAGATAATATAGAGTCGCAAGTTATATACGATGAAATTTCTAAAGTGACCAGGTCAAATAGAGTTTGCATTGTAGGCGATTTTAATTTTAGACATATTAACTGGGAAACCATAACAGGTGACAGCAGCTCTAAGGAGTTTTTGGAAGTAGTAGAAGACAATTTTCTTTCTCAGCATGTACATGAAGCAACACGGGGGGTGAATACACTAGATTTAGTTCTTAGTAATAGAGAGAATATGGTTACAAATTTAGAAGTTGGTGAAAAATTGGGCAACAGTGACCATGATTCCATTAGATTTAACATAATTTTCAAGGAAACTATAAAGGAAAATAAGAATATTGTTCCAAACTTTAGAGCAGGAGATTTTGAGGGCTTAAAAACTAAATTATCTAATGAGGTATGGGAAGGGATTTCTGGGGTACAGAAGTGGGTAGTTAATCCAGCAGGTCAGGTCGCAGGTAGCGGATTACCCCGAAATTTGGGTACCACATGCCAAGGATTATCACAAGATAAGATCAATACATTAAATTCTCTCACAGGAAAGAACAGCAGCCCGTCAGTTAATATAAATTTGGATGAGGAATATAACAATTTTGTCATGACTCTTAAGAATAGTCAGAGAGACTATATTCCCATGAAACATTGCAGATCAAGAAAAAATGACCCTAAATGGATGAACAATAGAATAAAGAATCTTATAGGTATTAAAAGAGGAATATACAGGAAACTAAAAAGAGGTGAAGAGCAGGTGAGGCAGCAATATATACAGTTAAACAGGGAAGTTAAAAAGATAGTTAGAGAGTCGAAAAGAAAATACGAAGTTCGAATAGCAGGAGAAGCTAAAGAAAATCCTAAAGGGTTTTATCAACATTATCAAACAAAATTTAAGGAAAAAGTCGGACCAATTGAAGTAGCCAATGGCCATATCACAGATGACGATAAAGTGATGTGTACATGTTTAAATGATTATTTCTTATCTGTATTTACAAATGAAAACTTGGAAAATATTCCGGAAGTAGAATCCATTTACAGAGACAGTCCCGATAATATACTTAGTTCAATAAATATTACGAGAGAGGAGGTAATAAAAGAAATAGATAAATTAAAGGCTCATAAATCTCCGGGACCTGATGGAATATATGCTAGAATATTAAAGGAATGCAAGGAAGAGCTTAGTTGTCCTCTAACTGCATTATTTAATAATTCAATAAAATTAGGATCGGTACCCATGGAGTGGAAATTGGCAGATGTGGTACCAATATTTAAAAAAGGAGAACGTGTTAAAAAGAATAATTATAGGCCAGTAAGTTTAACGTCAACAGTGGGTAAGATTCTAGAATCCATAATTGCAAATAAAATAAGGGCACATCTAGAATTACACAGACTGATAAAACTTTCACAACACGGGTTTCTTAAGGGTTTTTCGTGCCTTACAAACTTACTGTCTTTTTATTCAGAAGTTTACGAGGCAGTAGATTGTGGCAAAGAATATGATACAATATATCTAGATTTTAGCAAAGCTTTTGATAGAGTTCCTCACAAAAGATTAGTTAAAAAGCTGGAAGCTCATGGTATAGGAGGAGCTGTGCTCAGATGGATCAAACAATGGTTAAAAGACAGAAAACAGAGGGTTTGCATAAATGGAGAGAAATCAGAGTGGGGCTCGGTTACAAGCGGGGTACCACAAGGCTCGGTACTGGGTCCTCTATTATTCATCGTATATCTAAATGATCTGGATTCGGATATCAGTAGTAACCTAAGTAAATTCGCAGACGACACTAAAATAGGTAGAACTATAAATGGAAAAGAAGACATTCATGCTTTACAGGAAGATCTAAATAGATTATCTGAATGGTCGGACAAATGGCAAATGGAATTTAATGGTGAAAAATGTAAAGTAGTTAAAATGGGTACTATAAAAGACAATACTAGTTATAAGCTAAATAACCATGAAATCATGAGTTCTCAGTGTGAAAGGGATTTGGGAGTTCTTGTGAGTAGTAGTCTTAAGCCAAGAGAGCAATGCACAGCAGTCAGAAATAAAGCAAACAGAATTTTAGGATTTATCTCAAGAAGCGTCAGCAATAGGACGGAAAAAGTTATTTTGCAGCTCTATCTTGCATTAGTTAGGCCCCATTTAGATTATGCTGTGCAATTCTGGTCACCCTATTATAGAATGGAAATTGAATCCTTGGAGAGAGTGCAACGAAGAATGACCAAGATGATACACAATATCAGAAATCTACCATATGAGGACAGATTAAAAAAACTTAATCTACATTCTCTAGAGAGGCGAAGAGTTAGGGGGGATATGATTGAAGTGTATAAATGGTTTAAAGGGATTAACAAGGGAGATATTAATAAAGTTTTAAAAATTCATGATCAAACCAGAACTCGTAATAATGGATTTAAGCTTGATAAATTTAGGTTCAGAAGGGAAATTGGTAAAAATTGGTTTGGTAATAGAGTAGCTGATGCATGGAACAAGCTTCCTAGTATGATAGTAAATGCCAATACCTTAGACACCTTCAAATGTAGATTAGATAGACATATGACAGAGGTAGGGTGGGTATGAATAGGTTAGTGCTTATTAGAAAAATCATAAAAAGAAAAACAGAATAAATAAGTAGAGCAGAATAGAATAGGTTAGACATGCTGAAAATACAATTCAAAAATGGAGCTGCCTCGTGTGTGCCAGCAGGCATGTTGCAGTGTCCTCTTTTGTTGTTGTTGTTTGAGGTTAAAGCCAACCTTGTGTTGGCACGGGCCCTTGTTCAAGAATAGAGTGTCCTCTATTCTTATGTTCTTATGTTCTTATTCATCACCTTTTTCAGCAGCCTTTCATCATCCATCCTTTCCACATGGCCAAACCATCTCAGAACATTCATATCTACTCTGGCTGCAATTTCTCTCCTCACACCCGTTTTTGCTCTCACCACTTCATTCCTAACCCTATCCAATCGAGATACACCAATCATACTAATCAGGCATTTCATCTCAAACACATTTAGTTTCCGTCTCTCACTTACTTTCATACCCCATAACTCTGATCCATACATCACAGTTGGCACAACCACTTTCTCATACAAAACTTTCTTAACATTCATTTCCAACCCTCTATTCTTCATCACTCCTTTCAATGCACCCAACACTTTACATCCCTCATTCACTCTGTGACACACATCTGCATCCACTCCACCAACTGCAGCTATCCGAGCCTAAATACTTAAACTGATTAACCTCCTCAAGTGTCTCTCCATTCAACATAACATTCAATCCAGCACCATCCTCATTTCCTGTACACCTCATAACCTTACTCTTTCCCACATTCACTCGCAGCTTCCTTCTCTCACACACCATTCCAAATTCTGACACTAACTGACACAGCTTTTCCTCTGAATCTGCCACCACCACAGTATCATCTGCAAACAGCAACTGATTCAGCTCCCACTCGATATCATCCCCATCTACCATTCTCAAACCTCGACCACGCACTCGCTCATTCACCTCTCTTACAACTCCATCAATATACAAATTGAACAGCCATGGTGACATCACACATCCCTGTCTCAGTCCCACACTCACTGGAAACCACTCACTCACTTCATTCCCTACCCTAACACAAGCTCTACTACCCTCATACAAACTCTTCACTGCATGCAACAATTTACCATTGATTCCATATAATCTCAAAACATTCCACATAGCCTCTCTATCAACTCTATCATATGCTTTCTCCAGATCCAAAAATGCAAAATACACATCCTTACCCTTTGCTGAATATTTCTCACATAACTGCCTAACAATAAAAATCTGATCTATACAACCTCTACCTCTCCTAAAACCACTCTGCACTTCCGCGATCACATATTCTGTCTTATCCCTAATCCTATTAACCAGTATCCTACCATACACTTTTCCTACCACACTCAACAAACTTATACCCCTAAAATTACTGCATTTATACATATCTCCCTTACCTTTGTATAGGGGCACTATACAGGCAATCACCCAATCCACTGGCACCAATGACAACATAAAGCATATATTAAACACTCTCACTAACCATTCCAATGCAGTCACACCCCCTTCTTTTAACATCTCCGCTCTCACACCATCCATTCCAGGTGCTTTACCTGCTTTCGCTTCATACAATGCCCTTTCCACCTCCTCTCTTGTAATCTCTCTCTCATTTTCATCTCCCATTACTGGCCCTTGAACCCCTCCCACTGCCACTATAGCCTGCCTCTCTATCTTCCTCAACATTCAGCAAGCACACAAAATATTCTGACCATCTTTTCCTTGCATTGTTCCCTCTTAACATCTGTCCATTCACATCTTTCACTGTCTCTTCCATCCTCGACCCACCCTTCCTTGCTCTCTTCACTTCTTTCCAAAACTTCTTTTTATTCTCCTCATATGACCTACTAAAATCCTGTCCCCACCTAACATTTGCCAACCTCTTCTCTTCCTCTACCTTCCGCTTGGTTTCCACATTTTTCTCCCTATATCTTTCATACTTCTCCCTACTTTTACACTGCAGCCATTCCTCAAAAGCCCTCTTTTTCTCTTCCACCTTCATTTTCACCCCTTCATTCCACCACTCGCTGCCCCTCCTCATGCCACCTCCAATAAACCTCTTTCCACACACATCACTTGCATGTCCCACAAAACATTCTTTCATCAACCCCCATTCCTCCCCTAACTCCCCAACTTCTCTTTCTTTTACCCTGTCATATGCCACTCTCAACCGGTCCTGATATTCCTGTCTCTTCTCTGGCTTTTTCAACTCTTCCACCTTCACTATTTCCCTTCTACATCCCACCACATTATTTCCACACTCTTTTGCTACTACCACTTTTGCTTCAACCAAAAAATGATCAGACATCCCAGCAGCCACACCCCTGAATGCATGTACATCTTTCACTCTACCAATCATACTCTTTGCTACCAACACATAATCCATCAATGCTCTTTCTTTCACTCTTCCATTTGCCACTCTCATCCATGTATACTTATTTATTAACTTCTTCTTAAATAAACTATTACCTATCACCAACTCTTGCTCCACACACATATCTAACAGTCTCTCGCCACTCTCATTCCCACCTGGTACCCCATACTTTCCTACAACACCTTCTATCTCTCCATCACCCACTCTGGCATTCAAGTCACCCAACACAAATATATAGTTCCTTCTACTCAGACCATCCACACATCTAGTTAACTCATTCTAGAATTCATCCCGCTCTTCCTCACTTCTCTCACATCCTGGCCCATACGCACATACAAAAGCCCAACATTCCCTTCCTATCCTAGCCCTCACCCACATCAGCCTAGATGACACTTCTTTCCATTCTACTACCTGATTTACCATCCATTCACTCAGCAATAATGCCACACCTTCTCTCGCTCTCCCCCTTTCAACCCCAGACACCCTACCCGTCACATCACCAAATGCCACTTCTCCTTTTCCTTTCATCTTCGTCTCACACAATGCCAATACATCCATCCTCCTCTTACCAAACATATATCCAATCTCACATCTTTTGCTCTCTATCGTACTACAACCACGCACATTTAGACACCCCAAAACTAGAGTTTGGGGAGAAGTTATTCTCCCCTCTACTCCCCTTCTTCTTTGACGTCTCGCAGGAGGTTGATACAAGGGGGGGGATTCCTAGTCCCCCCGCCCCGTCCACTTTAGTCGCCTTTTATGACACGCAGGGAATACGGTGGGGCTATTCTTTGATATTGTGCCCGCCCCACAGGGCGGGCACAATAAACTTAAAACCCTCACAATATGTGTAGCAAAACTCAACCCAGTTTGAAAATATATCGAATGATGTTCACATTTTTTTAAACCTCATTTATGCTTCATATCATAAGTTACTGTAGACTCAAACCAGCCCAATACTAATGAACTAAACTCTTTAAACATTCATATTATTAGCTTCATAATGCATACTTTGGCAATATGTTATGGAGTGTGAAGGCCCATATGTATTATTTGAAGCCAAAGATCGACGAATGGGATATCCATCATCATGGTCAAAATGAAGTTGAGTATAGCACTCTATTCTTGCCACACTCTACTTTCTGATAGTAGCCAGAGATCTCAATATTCAACTGGTGATAAGGTAAAAAATGTCTGTCTATGAAAAGTTGCAAAGATAAGGCATTTTAAAAGTCACAAACTTCAACTGCATTTTTCTCACTTTTCTACATGTGGTACTAATTCAGTTCTTCGACCTATGGCCTCATATAAACGGTGTATATAACGGGTATTGCACTATTACACCAAACTTATTGATTCTGCTTTACTGGTGTCCAAAGAACTAGTTTTCCCCTTTACTGTCAGCTATAAATTTCAAATCACCATAAAAATGCAAATTAACAGGAGACAATATACAACAAATTAAGGTTAAGGAAGTGTGCTTATGAAATCCCTGGGGCTCTAAAAGGCAACAATCCCACTTTAGGGAAAAATATTACGGTAAATGTCTAAGAAAAATATGCATTTTATAATGTTGGGTTTGGTCGGGCTTGGTTGGCATAGTTAGATTATTTATATCCCATTAAGACAGTAGTTGACAATTGAAATTAATGATATTTAGTTGCTTTAGATATTCTTTTTAATATTTCGAATGTTCATTTCACTTGTTAGGAATGTTAAAGTAAAGAATTACCAATAATACCCTTGTAGAGATAAGTTAATTTTACCAATAGAGAAGAAAAGTTAACAGGCAAACTGGATTGGATAATTGCATGCTAAAGGAAAACAATTCAAAACAACTAACCTGAGTTATTTCCACATTAATGTACTATAATTTCAGTCCATGTTATAAAGAGTATATTCAAAGTAACACATGACATGCAACATTATGAACCAACGATTCAGAAACGTTAAACGTAAGATACACACCAAATATACCATTATAAAATATGCGGCAATTAATCAAAATGACACACGATATATAAATTTAGAATACAAGCTATAAATGACATTTTCTCTGCTAAATAGTTATACTCTCGAAATATATAAAAGACGAAGAAAAGGGGCTAACACCCACTATAAATGGGAAAAAAAATCACCAAAGCTTTATATATATTAATCGCAAGTTACACGTCAAGTACATAATTGTAAAATATGTAGAATGTATTGAAAATGACATAGAGTATATAAAATTTAGAAGATAACAGTATATAACCTTTTCTCGGCTTCTCGAACATGAGCGAGGGCCTCTTCGATTTTCTTCTGAGTAGCAGCCATGATTGTTGTGGTGGGAGAAAAGACGTCAAGAAACTGTCTCGACTAAGAAGCGTTCTTTATGTTAAAAATTAAACTTAATATTTTAATATTGATTTCAGTACACACTTAACATATCAGTATTATATTAAAAACCTATGTAATAATTAAATAATCAGCTTTTTATAATAATAAAACAGTATTTTGATTATAGTTGAACACTAAGGTTTTTCTTTTACTCAGGTATTTTTGTTAATTGGATTACAAATTATAATTTCTGAACATGAGTTCATGCAATAAATGAAAATTATGCTTTAAAAAAAGAGACATTATTTATGAAAAGGAACATTTTTTATGCAGTGACTATAACTACAAGTTTATTTTCCTTTTTTTAATTTCTAAAAAACAACGCCCAAGAACCAACGTCTTCTTGCACATGTATTGTTTGACAGCTCGCTGATCAGCTGACATGCGCAAACCAAGCTTAAGGTAAATATGAACGAATCTACGTTGTAAATTCATGTGAATGAATGAATATCACCGAACATATAATAAACTTATGTTATTGTTTGTTTTTATAGAAACTAATTTGCAAAACCTATAATAATCTCCGTATCAAATGAAAGAAAAAATAAATAATTAAAAAGTCTGCCTTTTACCCTAAAATACCTATGGAGAGAGAGAGAGAGAGAGAGAGAGAGAGAGAGAGAGAGAGAGAGAGAGAGAGAGAGAGAGAGAGAGAGAGAGAGAGAGAGAGGTGGTCAGACTTAGGATTGAACAATGACATCCACTTCTTTGTGAGTTGTAATAAGTGACTAAATGGTATATCTCTGATAAAAAGCGAGAATAAATGACGCATTCGCATGTCCTTAAATGGGATATAAATCAGATAATCATCATGCTTGTAACTCCCCTTCTCCGAATATATATATATTTTTTAAATTCACTGAAATTATTCAGCGCTTACAGCTTCTATCCTTAGACAGTAGTACTTTCTTGCCCTCTACAAAAAATGTTCTCACGATTCTTCAAATAGTGACCTGTAGTTCTAAGCTATCCAAAGCATCGCTTTCTATCGAATGTGTCAAAACCGGAGAGAAATTTAAATACAGTTACCATATTCCCTTTTTTTCATGCTTCAAGTAGTGATAAATGTATCCCTTGCTATTCCTCATAGTTAAGAATTCGTATATCTGTCTCCAAGTAAGAAACATATCATTAAACTTTTTTCATCTTGTTAATATGTAATATTTTCCAGTGCAGATTCCAGAATGGTGCTGCATACTAAAAACATTCAGATATTTCTAAATGTTTCTTCGTCCATATATCCGGAGGCCATCTGTAGTTTGCCTAACAAGCATACACCGCCTTTGCTCTACCATTTATATGTATTTCTTTTGACAAAGGCCCAGTTTCTTAATCAGTGTAAACCTAGGATACCATATTGTTAGTTAGCTAGACATACACAGATGCGTTTATGAAATCCATTTGTGTGTCTAGCTAACTAACACTATGGTATCCTAGGTTTACACTGTTTAAA
>JAXCGZ010000325.1:0-5000 GCA_037179515.1 Halocaridina rubra
AAAAATACTTCCTGTAGGGTCTCACGTGCTCTGCAATGGCCCGATTTCTTAAACCGTGTAAACCTAGGATACCATAATGTTAGTTAGCTAGACACACAAATGGATTTCATAAACGCCTCTGACGCGGTTCTGTGTATGGCTAGCATCCCACATGGGATCCTAGCCATACCACATGGGATCGTAGCCATACACAGAACCGCGTCAGAAGCG
Source organism: Halocaridina rubra (assembly GCA_037179515.1). Taxonomy (NCBI): domain Eukaryota; kingdom Metazoa; phylum Arthropoda; class Malacostraca; order Decapoda; family Atyidae; genus Halocaridina; species Halocaridina rubra. The sequence continues at coordinate 211 of JAXCGZ010000325.1, forward strand.
TTTATGAAATCCATTTGTGTGTCTAGCTAACTAACAATATGGTATCCTAGGTTTACACGGTTTAAGAAATCGGGCCAATGACTCCATACCTACAGCCATTTTATAACGTTCTCTTCTTTACATCTGCTCTCAAAATCTTACCTCGCGTGACTGACCTGTTTAGCATCAGTATTAAAAGTTTTCTAGAGTGTAACTTAACTTTAAGTATCGTTAAATTCATACACTAATAAATTGGGGTTACATACTCGCATGCATCATGACAATATATTCTCAGTTTAAAGACTTGATATCTCATAATAAGAAGAAAACAATGAACATGATCACTCAAGTAACAAAACATGATCAAATATCTCTCGGCTTATTTTATGCAAGTCGAAAAGTAGACTTGTAATATATAATTTAAACAGCTATTACAAACCCAACACTACATTGACGAGTAATAAGAAAATCTTTAAAAAAAAATAAAAAAAAGCAAGAACCAAGAATCAGAAAAATTACTGAAATAGAATTGTAAGCCATCTGAACATATTATAATACGTAGAAAAGTAAACGTATTGATTGATATAAGGTTTCATTAAGGAAAATATGTGCCCGCAAACCATAAGGTTAAAATAGAAATGGACATGCAAATATATAAAAAAGAAAAGCATGAAAAAGGAAACAAACATAGTATAGCACAGCACATATAAGAAAAGCAAGAAAAAGGAAACACACATAGTATAGCACAGCATATATAAGAAAAGCATGAAAAAGGAAACATAGTATAGCTCAACCTAAAAGGGTTACGAAGCATTAGACATGTAAACGAGTGTATGATGTAATTTTAATATTCCGCCCATAGCAGATTTAGTCTGAACAAAGATTTATTATATGAAATATAAGACACACTTCTCTAAATCTTAAACGTGGGTGTTTTGAAAAGTGCACCAAATAGATGTGATAAATATGGATGTTACTGTGTAGGCAGAAGAACCAGAATGAATGTGCGTATATAATTATGTATAAACTGCACTCCCACATACAAATATACCTGGATGTTTCGTGGTTTGATGACTGGCGTGCCTTGCAAAAAGAACCCAAGGTCGAGCCCACCTCGAGTTGTGGAAAAAAAAAAATAGTCGCACTCAGAATGTTGAGGGGACGTCAGTTGTATTGTCCCCTTTCATATTGAAATGCATAGTGGGTAAACCAATGGATATAGTAATGGCATTGGTGGATTCAACAGCACCATTTAGAGCTCAGGCAAGAGAATAGACACGAGAACATGATCAAGTATCTCAATTATATATATAATAGTACCGTTGCCTTCCTTACTGATTCATACTCGATGCTGAAATCCAGGATTGGCCAGGAAATGTTTCGATTCTTATCATTATAAAACTAAAAATGTCTCTCAGGCTGCGTCTTGACCATATTTTTATAAACATGATCTTATCTGCATAATAACTCCCCAAAGTGCACTATGTAGCCCCAAACAACTGTATACAAATTCGCGATTTTGATCACTAAAATTACAGTCGTCCACCAGCTCCCGTAGAAGGAAGACAGACTTCTGCTCTCTCCACGAAGCCCACAAATTACCGTCTCAGGAAGAATGGAACATCTCCAGTACTTCTCCCTACCTCAGGAGAGGAACACAGGATCAAGGAATACAACGCTTTTTAATTTTCATTCAAAAGCGAACTAGTTTTTTTTGTTCTTGTATTTACATCTGAAACAGTGTAATGGTCATCAAATTTACTAAGAGAGTGACATAGAGACATAAGGTTTTAATATTCACCATTTTCAGGTGAAATCGTGTTTATTTCCACTAAGTAGTGCAATAGCAACATAGTGAGCTACTCACTGCATTTTTCCATGTGAAAGTGATTCTAATTTATCTGCGATGGTTTTTTTTTTAATAAGTGTGACAACAGGACAGACTGAGAAAGTTGCCATTATAGGGCTTGGGCGTGAAGAAAACATAAAACAAAGAGAAACAGAGATGGGATATATTGTGACTTGTCATATGTGAAGGAAAAATAAGTGACGTGAAACGAATATCAAAGAATATTCAGTGTTTTTGTTGGCATAGAAAAAGAACTGTAACTGAAGGAAGACTTAATATTGAGCTGTCCTTGACAGTCCTATTCAAGTCCAAAAGACCTTCAGTTGAGTATTATATCAAGCGACTGATGCCATGGGCCAGTCTACTACATGGTTAGTGTCATTTAAAGTAAAGAAATAGTGGATTAGTATCTTTTTCTTTCTATTCTTTTTTCCATCAAAATAAGTGAAATAGCAATACAGTAATATACCAATGTTTGGTTTATGAGTAGAGGTTCTCCAACTCAATGCCTCAACCCGGCCACTCTGTTCTCCCCATGGAGGGGGATGGAGTTAGACTGTCCCCTGGAAGAAGGGTGGACAGTAATTGAGAATTATAAACACAAAAGGACAGCTTCAGGAAACAGCCATGAGAGCTCCACTTCGCCCACTCCTGCCCCTCAGTCCACCTTTGAGAAAACAGTCCCTGTCTCCAACCCATAGTTGCTACCTCCAGCCCAGTTGAAGCATATGGACTCCTTCATGAGTGTGAGCTTGAGGAAAAGTCACAAAGCTTGTTTGTAATATCAAACCCAACATGTAAGGGGAGTCCATAATACACCCCACAACTTTCTGGACATCAACAAATTGGAGATGGACCCACTCGTCTTTAAGACCAACCCCCTACTACATGTGTAGAGAGCATCCTGCCAAACTAAACCCAATGAAGATCTTGTCAGTGTCTCTCTGCCAGTCAGGCTGGCTCCCGCATCTTCTCAAAATCAATTAGAACCACCTTTTTGGACTCCCCAGTCTCCAAGGTCGAGTCCCTATAACATGCAAACATAGTTCATAAAGGTTCTGGCAGCTTTTTACCTTTTCTCCTTTAGCCGCTAACCACAGTGACACAGGATTCTGCATCAGGGATAATATTTCAGAAGCACAACTCCTCGCCAACATAAAATTTACCCACTCTCACTCTCTATGGATGCAAGCAACATGACTGTGGGTTCAGACTTCCTCACAAACCATTGCCTCTTCATGGACACTGCTTACAATGCTTGGTTAACACCGAAGTAATTCACAATCACGTACAGATGCATGGCTCACGTCCATGTAAGCCAACTCACCAATCGTAGTCTAGGTAAAAAATTTACCCAGCATCAGAATTTTCACCCCGAGGCCTGTTAACCAAACCGACATGGATCACTCAAGAATTGCATATTTTGTATTTTGCATCATATATTGCATTATATGTACTACACTGTATATTTGTAAACACAACTGTTCTTTTTTTCCCCAAGGGGGAGGTTTCTGTACAGTCGCCTTCTTTAACGATTCACACTCGAGTTCAAAATAAAGCTAAATATATCACCCAGGCTGCATCCTGATAATATCTTTATAAATATAACTTATCTGTATACTAACTCCTCAGAGTGCACTATTTAGCCCACATCAACTGCATATAAATTGACCATTTTGATAAAATGAGTCTTCAATAAGTCTTCACTGAAGTCATTTACATGTAACCTCTTCGATTTCACTCCGCTTTGTCGCTGTCTTGCACAATATGTACAGTACTTATACTGACAGAAATTATTGTAAATAATCACCATATAAACAGAGATGTCTCCTCAGCAAACAGAGATGCACTACAGATTGTCTCTTCAAGGACAGTACTATCCCTACAATCATGTACAAGTCTGAAAAGAGGCACAAAATGCCAGTAATGCAACCCCAGATCTGCAAAATCCATAAAAACTATTCAAATGTTATATAAGACCAATTACGCATAAGGGAAAGGAATAAGGAGGGGGGGGGGCGGGGGTGTGTGTGTGTGTGTGTGTGTGTGTGTGTGTGTGTGTGTGTGTGTGTGTGTGTGTGTGTGTGTGTGTGTGTGTGTGTGTGTGTGTCATTACCTAATTGTGCCTATAGGAAAGAGACATATGCTCGTAACTCCCAGTCTCCTGGTTGGTTTTATTTTTATACTTAGAAATACTTATCATACTCGTCCTTAGAACTATGGATTGAGTTAGCATTAACTACCTCCTCACTTAGCGAATTCAAACTATCAACTACTTTTACACTAAAAAAGAATTTTCTAACATCCTGCAAAAAAAAAAATTCATAAGAAGCTTCAAACTATGACCTCTAGTTCAATAGCCAGCAATAACAAAATATATATCCCAATCTACTTTACAAAAACTAAAAAGGCATTTAAAAACTAACTATTTCCCCCCTCAGTCTTCTAGTTTCAAGTGATGGTAAGTCTAATTCCCTCAGCTTCTCCTCATTACTGAGATTGCGTATTTCTGGAAGCAGTTTTGCGGCATGTCTTTGGACTTTTTCCAACAAATTTATGTGCTTTTTCTATGGCCTCACATAAGTTACATAAATATTTCTGAACATTTCCTCGTCCATGTGTCTGAAAGCTACCCTTATATATGCTAAGAGAGCATATGCTGCCCTTAGTATGCCATTTATAAGCATTTCCGGAGACAAATCTGTTAGTATGTATATTCCTAGATCATTCTGTCTCTGTCTCTTAAAGTTCTGCTCCTGGTATTGAGTATCCAAGATGGGGCCTTCTCATACTTGTTCCCATTCTCATTACCTTACACTTTTAAGTATTGAATTTCATTAGCCACTTTCCTGACCCTTTATGCAGAAGTTCTCTACCATTGTTTTCGTCTCTTACTTTCTTCACAATCTTTGCATCATCTGCAAACATATTCAAGAATGAATTTACAGGCTCTTGTAGGTCA
>JAXCGZ010000325.1:10000-17500 GCA_037179515.1 Halocaridina rubra
GGGGCAGGTGATTTTGAAGAAACAGCTGAGGTACAGGGTACAGGATCTGTTGCTGGTATTTCTACCTTCTTGAAAAAACGTTCCAGGCAACTCAGGAACGATGTCATCTTTCTCTCCTCCCAAATTTCCTTGTAACTCTATCAGGGCAAAACCTTCCAAGCCCTTACTTGTAAATCTCTTGGACTTCGGGGTTGGCATTTCTTTCTCCTCTTCAATCATCTGCTTCTCCAGTTGACTGAGCTCCTCAGCAGATTACTCTTCTCCGTGAGATTCCAATAGCTGTTACATCATCAGCCCCCACCTCCAATTTAAGCTCTTTTCTCAGGGCAACAACGTTCTTGGTGACAGCCTCAACTGTCTCCTCAAAGTCATAGAAATCATTCATAAACTAGGGACACAGTCTCTTCCATATGCCATTCAAGTTCGTCTGCTTAATTTCCTCCCAAAAATCAGCAATGTTCTTGATAGCTAGAGGAATGTTGTAAAACTTCCAAAATTCTTTGAAAGTCAGGCTTTTGTCCTTCTCAGTTGCCCTGAGAGCCATAGCAATTGTCCTTCAGAGGTAGTAGGACTTGAAAGAGACAATGAAACCCTGATCCATTGGCTGCAACAGGGCAGTGGTATTAGGTGGAAAGTAAACTACATTGTCATTAGGATGAAAGTAATCCAAATGGGCAGGGTAACCAGAGGCACTGTCCAGCACTAGCAACACCTTAAAGAGCAGATCCTTGGAAGCACAGTACCTCTCTACTTCTGGCACAAAATAATTGCTGAATCAGCCCTCGAAAATCTGAAGGGTTACAAAAGCCTTCTTGTTCGACTTCCAGATGACAGGCAGCTGACCCTTCCAAATGCCCTGGGGTGCCCTTGGATTATCTGCTATGTACACCAACAAGGGCTGCAGCTTGAATACACCAGCAGCATTAGCCCCCAAAAGCAAATTCAGTCTCTCCTTGTTGACCTGATGGCCTGGTGATGTGCTCTCCTCCTTAGCAATGTATATATGACTAAGCATATGCTTCCATAATAAAAGGCCTCATCTACATTAAACACTTGTTAGGCACAGTAATTTCCCTTCCTAATTATCTCAACCAATGCACTAGGAAATTCACTTGCTGCTTTCTCATCACCACTAGCAGCTTCACCTTGCACCTAATGGTTATGCAACTTAGCACAATCCTTAAATCTTGTAAATGAATTCTAGCTAGGTCCTTCAATTAACCAAATACATACACAGTAACGCGCTGGCCTCGCATTCGTGAGGTCGACAGATCGGTTCCCGCTCAGGACCGAGAGTTTAAGCTGTTTACTGGGAAGGTCACTGCTGTGATGGGCACCACAGTGGGGGGTTGGGGCTTGCCCTGGCTGACATTCTGAGGAGCATCTCAGATGGATATCGGAACTGAAACTCTTTAATACATAATACAATACATTAATAAAAATATTAAATTGATATATACGTACACAATAATGTCACAAGATGATGTATTCTTCCGCCATGCTCAACAAACTGTTCCACACCCCAAAGATCGTATTTACAACTGTGTATTTGGTAATTTTGTAAAAAATTCAAACTCGGTCCTTCAAATAACCAAATACATACACAAATACATGACAACATTAGCTTGATATATATGTACACAACAATGCCGCGTGATGAAATATTCTTCCACCATGCTCAACAAACAAGGCACAATACTCCCCATCTCTGTTGCTCTTTACTTTATGTTTTCTTTGTGCCCAGGTCCAATGAGAGCAATATTTTTTGGCAATTCCTGGTGTCACAATAAAAAAAAAAAAAAAACTGTTCCATGCACGAAGTTCATATTTACAACGCCAACCACGTAGATTGAAAATAAGGATTTATTAATAATTTTTGGGAGATTCATCGTAACCGCGAAACATCATAACTCAAGGACATCGTAAGCCGAGGACCCCATATATATATATATATATATATATATATATATATATATATATATATATATATATATATATATATATATATATATATATATATATATATATATATATATATATATATATATATATATATATATATATATATATATATATATATATATATATATATATATATATATATATATATATATATATATATATATATATATATATATATATATATATATATATTATATATATATATATATATATATATATATATATATATATATATATATATATATATATATATATATATATATATATATATATATATATATATATATATATATATATATATATATATATATATATATATATATATATATATATATATTATATATATTTTTATATATATATTATATATATTTTATATATATATATTATATATATTTTATATATATATATTATATATATTTTATATATATATATATATATATATATATATATACATATATACATATATACATATATACATATATATATATATATATATATATATATATATATATATATATATATATATATGATAAAATCAATATCCTATTACAATATGTGAAAATATGAAATATATTTTTGCCCTGACCAGGATGCGTACACAACACATTTGACAGCCATCACTGTGCTTGAGGACTACTTATTGAACCATCGTAGGTGTAAGAAAAGAGAGCTACCACACAACTAATTATATGAATTAGGGAAATAATACTCTACTTAATTGTCTATGTTCTGTTTGCTCTCCAGGTCCAACTTCATTCATGACTTGATTTCTCATTCAGTTCAAATGTCTGCTATACATGCATCTATATGTAGTAGGTTGGCTCATGGCACCAGCCGCCCATTTGTCTTTTGGACTTAAATAGGACTGGCCAGGAAAGTTCGATGTTAAGTTTTCCTTTCATTTATTGTTCTTTTACTATGCCTACAACAAAATCGAATATTATTCAATATTTGTTACATTTCTCTTACTATTCCTTCACATCTGCCTAGTCAGTACACTTACCATCTTTGTTTCTCTTTATGTTTTTTTATGCCTAGGCCCGATAAAGGCAATATTCTCTGCCAGTCCTAGTGTCATGCTCATAAAAAGAATCTACAAAATTAAATACACACATATGTAAACTTATGAAACATTATTTGCTCCTGGACGAGATTCAAACCTAAAACACATTTGTCACTCAATCAATATGCTTAAAATGTTACTCACTGTGTTTATTTGATCACTGTAGATGCCTATATAGAAAGAATATGAATTTAATAACAAAATGAGCATCGGGTGAGCCTGGGAATGAAGAAGAAAATACATTAACATTCAGTGGTCTTCCTCTTGCTCTTCTACCTTCCACCATCCCAGGCTGAGCTGTTGACTGGGATGGTGGAAGGAAAAAGAGCTAAAGGAAGGCAAAATTAAAAATATGTGGATGATGTAACGAGAGTGGTGGGAGGACTTCTTAAGGCTGCAGAGTTGTTGCAGTTTACTAGAGACAAATTCAAATTCAAATTCAAAAAATTACTAGACAGATGTGTATTCACTCCCTAGCTCTAACTGTTAGTTTGAAGGTTTCTCTCTTTTTTTGGATACGTTTGGCAATACAATTGGTAGAGCCTTAATCACACTGATAGACTGCCAAATGTGATCTTGGTTTGAATTCCGACCAAGGGCATATATATATGTGTGTGATTACCTAATTGTGTTTACGGGAAAGAGCCCAAAGCTCGTATCTTCCCGTCTCCTCATCGGTTCCATTTTAGACTTAGTGATACTTATCATACCTGTCCTTAAAACTATGGATTGAGATAGCATTAACTACCTCCTCGCTTAGCCAATTCCAATTATCAACTACTCTTACACTGAAAAAGTATTTCCTTACATCCTGCAAAGAAGTTTTCTTACCAAGCTTCAAACTATGACCTCTAGTTCTAGAGCCAGCCATATCAAAATATCGATCCCTATCCACTCTATCATACCCATGAAGGAATTTAAAGACTGTCACCATATCCCCCCTCACTCTTCTAGCTTCGAGTGATGGTAAGTCTAATTCCCTCAGCCTCTCATCATAACTGAGATTGCGTATTTCTGGCACCAGTTTCGTGGCATGTCTTTGAACTTTTTCAAGCTTAGCTATGTGCTTTTTCAAGTGCGGATTCCAAAAGGGGGCTGCATATTCGAGTTTTGGCCTCACATAGGTTACATAAATATTTCTGAACATTTCCTTGTCCATGTGCCTGAAGGCTACCCTTACATTTGATAAGAATGCATATGCTGCCCTTACTATGCCATTTATATATATTTCTGGAGACAAATCTGCCAGTATGTTTACTCCTAGATCTCTCTCATTTTCTGTCTCTTGAAGTTGTACTCCAGCCACCGAGTAGTCAAGCTTGCGCCTTCTTGCACTTGTACCCATTCTCATTACCTTACATTTTGAAGTATTGAATTTCATTAGCCACTTTTCTGACCACTCATGCAGATTATTTAGATCCTCCAGAAGTTCTCTACCATTGTTCTCGTTTTTTACTTTCTTCACAATCTTTGCATCATCTGCAAACATATTCATGAATGAATTTACAGACTCTGGTAGGTCATTTACATATACAAGGAACAAAAGTGGCCCTAAAACTGAACCCTGTGGAACTCCACTACTAACTCTTCTCCATTCAGACACTGAGTGTCTTACTCTAACCCTCTGTTCCCTTCCTTCTAAGTAAGTTTTTATCCATTCAAAAACATTTCCACCTATTCTAGCCATTGATTGCAGCTTCCTAATAAGTCTCCCATGAGGAACAGTGTCAAACGCTTTCTGGAAGTCTAGGAATATGCAATCTGCCCAGCCCTCTCTTTCCTGTAAGATTCGGCTTACCTCATCATAAAATTCTAATAAGTTTGTTACTGTTGATCTACCTTTTCTGAAGCCATGTTGCCTCACTGACAAAATGTTGAAGGATTCCAAGTGAAGAGAGATATGTTTCCTTAGTAGTTTCTCCATAACTTTGCAAACTATGCTGATCAAGGAAACTGGTCTATAGTTCAGAGCCGTATCCCTCCTTCCCTTTTTGAAGATAGGTATCACATTTGCTTGTTTCCAGCATCTTGGAATCTCCCCTGACTCCAGTGACTTTTTAAATATGATACTTAGTGCCACTGATATTGTTTGCGCATTTTTTAAGCAAATGAGGGGATATGTCAGCAGGACCTGTAGCTTTATGAACATCTAAATCCATCAGCGCTTTGCATACCTCTGTGGCTGTAAGGTTGATGTTCTCTAATACCGGCCCTTGAGCTTCTATCACTGCAATCTGAGTGGGTGGGGTATTTTCTACTGTAAATACTGACTGAAACTCCTTGTTCAATTCTTTGCAGATCTCTTCATCCGTCTCAGTGATGCTCCCATCCGCTCTCTTTAGCCTTAAAACCTGTTCTTTTACCTTCAGTTTTCCTCTGATAGAGCTGTGGAAAAGCTTGGGATTTTCTTTAGCCTTCCTGGTGATGTCCCTCTCATAGTCTCTCTCTGCCTCTCTCCTTTTACTTAGGTAGTCATTTCTTGCTCTTTTGTAGGTTTGCCAGGCATTTATGTTGTTTCTCCTCCTATACCTTTTCCAGCATTTGTCTCTCCACTCCTTAGCTCACGGGAAAGAGCCCAAAGCTCGTATCTTCCCAAGTCTCCCATAATCAAAATCCTACATTTTTTTTCCTGTGCCATGTTAACAACTGAGTTTATGACTTCAATAGTACCTATATGACTTTCCTCATAAACTTCACGCCTATTTTGGTTCCTTAGTGGGTTGTATACAACAGTTATTATAATGCTCTCTGACCCAGTATTTATGCGAGCAACAAGAAATTCCTTGAACTCACTTTCTATAGCCAAGTTTATTTCTTCAACTTGAATCCTTTCACTTATGAGCAGTGCTATCCCTCCACCAGTCCTCTCTGATCTTTCAACCCTTAGTATTCTGAAGCCCTTAGGAAAAACTGTGACACTGTTTATGTCCTCACTCAACTTAGTCTCTGTAATTGCTACTATATCTGCCTTACTGTTGTGAATCCTATCTTTTAATTCTACTGCCTTACCAGCTAATCCATCAGCATTTGTGTATAACAATCTTAATGAGGCCCCATCCCCTGATCTTCTGTCATTATCTTCTTTATCTCCCCTTTGGTGTGTGCGTACACAGTGCATCTTTCATTAGTGAGTATAATTCCTAAAGTGGATTGTACGAAATATGAAACCTTACTTACGATATCAAATTGAATTGGTAGCTTACAACACCACTAGAATAACATTTACACCGGTCCACAGCTGCTCAAGAATAATAATGGATTTCACAAATGTCTCAAGGATAATATTAATTTCATTAACTAGTACAATCAATGCATGAGCCTTCTGAATTCAATTGGAAGTTTTTAATTAAACAGCAGAACTTATAATAAGTTCGAACGCAAAATAATTTACTTAAATATTTCCGTACAATACAGCAATGATTATCAGTTGTATATCTCATTAAGAAATATAGACAGAAAGATGCTTATTATACAAACAATACTTCCACTAAACAATACTAACAGCAACTAGCCGAATTTAATTTGACCTTGGCCTGATGACACTGAATGATGTTAGAGATTCGTCAACCAAAATTAGATAATAATGAGAACAAGAGAGGTAGAATAGCATGAGTAGAATTATCAGAGAAAATACAAGAAGATGATTAAAGTGATAAGGGCAAGTATAGAAATAGAAAGAGGGTGTTGTAATAATTAAAGCGATAAAAAAAATCAAGGACGCAAGAAAAAAAAGAAGACCAAAAATGAGGGATCGATTATATACTTCAGGATATCAGATGGAAGAGAAAAAGAATAGAGGTTGGTGTGTTCGGCAAAACTGCAAAGCGGAGACTAGTCAGCATGCGATGAGATAAAGAAATTTTCCTATATGAAATACGAAACATACAAATCTTTAACACATAAAATAAAAGGAGACTATTACAAACAATGTGAAGAAAATCTTGAAGCTATTCTTTTATATTTGCAGATAAGACATGACATCCATTACCCAGATCACTCACCTACGGGCCAACCAAGGCCAGTCCACTCCTGGGTGCATATCTACAACAAACAAACGAACTACAAATCTCTTCAGATGTTGTCATTATAATTTTTCTACATACACTGAAAAGAAGTCAGATTTCAATCAATTTCAGAGAAAACTTTACATTAATCAAGATGTTCAAATTATCTTTTACGAACCTCGTCGATACCTCATCCCCAAAGGTACGTACCTCAATACTACCTCACACACCTCATATGCAACACTCACATAGCACAATGGGCTGCCACTGGCAAATACATGATTGATGGACACCATCATATACTTTAAAAATTGTTTAAAAGACAAAACTCCATGAAAAGACTAAATCCAAAACAGAGTGAGTATTAAATCAAACGCCTTTCATATCTGTGACTGAACTTATTCATCCTGCAAAGTGAACAGGGGCTAAGGAAATGAAGCGTCGGTTCATGGCCATACACTGCATCCACGC
>JAXCGZ010000325.1:22500-40000 GCA_037179515.1 Halocaridina rubra
TTACTACTACTACTACTACTATTATTATACCTGCCAATTTATATTTAGGCTATTATTATTTAATTTTAGCTTTTATGGCCGCCATGGCCGGGTTGGTAGCGTGCTCGACTTTAATCGTCGGTTGGAGACCCGACTCTGTCTGAGGCTAGAAAGGGCATTCACTCAGGGTAACGGTTGCACTAGCCAAAACCAAAGTTCTTCTTCATTAAAATTTTACATTTCAGACAAAACAGCTAGAACCTGTTTCAGTTTTTCGCGATGCAAATCAGGAAGCCTTTTCATTCAAGCTGAAACTACTTGCAATGATCTTTTTTAAACGATAATAATAATTTAAACTTTACATTCCATGTGACACTGATACCACTTTATATATATATATATATATATATATATATATATATATATATATATATATATATATATATATATATATATATATATATATATATATATATATATATAATGCCGGTAAACCCAACTTCAATCTCAATACGTTAGATATAGTGGTGAATAACTATATCTTTACTTCGTCATATGACGGTTAGAGAAGAAAGATATTATCAATAATAATAATAATAATAATAATAATAATAATAATAATAATAATAATAATAATAATAATAATAATAATAATTTGTTTCATAATCGAGAACGAATACAAAGGTCAGTCCATTCAAAACTGCAATAGCGATTATCATTTTGAAACAACTCACCACTATTCTAGGATGTCATTATAACGAAGAGTCCTTGATACAGAACGAGAAAACTCTCCATGAGAATAACTGCAACTTTGCATTTTTTTTTTTTTTTTTCAATACAGCAGTGAATGCGCAAGTGCTCAGCGAACTATTTACCTATAAAAATAACATAGCACCCGCATGTGTGACGAGCATTCTGCTATAATAATTTGAATGATTAAAATAACAGGAAACTGTAGAAAAGAGAAAAAAATAAGAAAAAATTTGAAAAGTTGAGATCCTTCCATTAGTTTCCATTGTCTTTTTTGCCGTTTCTTGAAACACACCGACCTGTACATAGCCTACTCTGGCAGAACAAAAACCTGTTTGAGGGATTATCTCGTTAACCATTATTACGAAAACGGTTTTGAAGCCTGCAAATTTTAACATACTATGAAACTTCACGAAATACGTAACATAATATTTTAAAATATAGCATCTTTTAGAAGAGAAAAACATTAACGTACGCTAAGTTCATGATATTTAAAGAGCACTGAGAGAGAGAGAGAGAGAGAGAGAGAGAGAGAGAGAGAGAGAGAGAGAGAGAGAGGAGAGAGAGAGAGAGAGAGAGAGAGAGAGAGAGAGAGAGAGAGAGAGAGAGAGAGAGAGAGGTTTTTTAGCCATACAGATTGCTTATAATTCGCTACCGAACATATAATTGCATCATTTTGGAACTGTTGTGAGGAAAACTGATCAATAACATAAATGTCACGTGGTGTACAATAGCAATGAGGAAATATTGTTTCGTATTTCTAGTCCTGCTCAAGAGCCCTCAGTACAGACTATATAGGTGGGCGTTTCCCTGCGCTGGCAGGAGGAAGCCTGCTTGACTGCGTTGAACTAAAGTATATTTGTATTATGTTTTTATGCTCACACGACTTACCTCATAATCCCTTGAACCATGTAACCCGAATAAATATTTTACGCTCATATTGATGGTCTGCAAGAATCAAACAGGGCTACAAAATACTGATGACAATGCATGTCAAGAAATATACGTGAATATATTAAATATTTAGATATACTTATCGGAATACAGCCTCCTGTGATACTTTTGTCTATTGTACCAAACAAAACATAAAAATATAAACCGAACAAAAGAATTCCTCATAATTAAGAGAGAGTTTTCTATGAATTTTACACATTCACAGCGGCTTAAAAACGAATACTTGTGGTCTTAGATCTATATGGAAATTAGAAAAAAGAGAATATTTGCGTAATAATTTTTCTAATTCATGATTAAGGAAATCATATATAACTACACCTACGACTACCGATTCCTTAAAGTCATGACTCATGTCCCAACCCCCCCCTCTCTCTCTCTCTCTCTCTCTCTCTCTCTCTCTCTCTCTCTCTCTCTCTCTCTCTCTCTCTCTCTCTCTCTCTCTCTCTCTCTCTCTCTCAATAGAAAAGAACAAATAGATGCAAAGGCAGGTGGAGGTAGCCAGAAAGGAAACTCGTAGGAGTGATGGGAAAGAAGGAAAAACAGAGGAAGGGCGTGATGGATAGTGGGAGGATATATGAAAGGAAAAGTGATTAATAACAATTACGTACGTGACCGAGGAGGAACGCAATCCATAAACACGTGCATCTTATTGGCTCTTCGTACTCTATGGGTTTAATCCATCAACACAACACTACGGAAGAAATACCGAGGAAGCAACATCCCTCGCTGAATATAGTTACAGTTTTTCATTATCATTGCCAAACTCGTGGCATAACAAATATATATATATATAGATATATAGATATATCTAGATATATATATATATATCTATATATAGCTCTATAGATATCGATAGAGCTATATATCTATATATAGATAGATATATATATATATTATATGAGGACTTTGTATTAAATCACTTCAGACTGCACATATTCGGTCATACATTTATCACGAGCACAATCTTCAACAAGAAACACAGGAATATAACATCATCATTAGTATTGATAAAAAAACGAACCATAATGACATAATTTGTTTTAACGATAAAGAAACAGGTGTACAGCTATTTCTTTTTTTTTTTTCCTCTTTTTAACCGGGACCTTAAAACAGGTGGGGGATTCTCTCTCTCTCTCTCTCTCTCTCTCTCTCTCTCTCTCTCTCTCCTCTCTCTCCTCTCTCTCTCTCTCTCTCTCTCTCTCTCTCTCTCTCTCTCTCTCTCTCTCTCTCTCTCTCTCTCTCTCTCTCTCTCTCTCTCTCTCTCTCTACTGAGAAGGCAGGACTCAATATGTAAAAAGCAATGACAGTATTTATACTTTGTTATTACATAGTAACATAACTTATTTAATTGGCTCCCACTTCGGCATCCGCTAGGCAAAATTTCGTAGTAAGAGAATACAGCACTATTGCAGACATACCAATAATTATTCTCTTCCTACTACTGTACATTAAGAATGCACATACAGTTCCTCGTTAAAAAAAATTATCTCGCAATACAAAAAAAGAATGAATGCTAAGGTGATCATATTTTTAAAATGCATAATGATGGGTAAATAAATATCAATAAGAAGCTTTTCCAGTCTGTGACAGATAATCAAGTATCTCAACAGAAAGAGGTTCGGAAAGATCGACTAAGTCTGAAAGAGTAAAATGCAGCAAAAGCAGCACCAGGATGGCATGCAATGACCATTTAAGCAGCAATGTTCCGGTTTTACGTCACGGATCTCCCTTTTCTACCAAGGGCTAGGACGGCTGCCTTCTTGCGAAGGACTTGTTTTGGCAGATGTAATCCTTACCCTGAGTGCAACCCCTTGCTAACCTCAGACCGTGACGGGTCATTTTTAGCAGCAATATCAAGTCAATCACTTCAATAAAACAAGACGTGCAGCAGTCATTCTGCAAGACATCAAGCAAACCGCAAATGCACAATATGAAATTGGTTCGTCTCAAACCACATCTAAAGCTTTCCTTTCAAGAGATGGTCACTTACAACTTTCGTCATGCTGCAGACCCTTTTTATACAGTCTTCAGGTTAGTTTTGTGTCTGTACTTTCTCTTTTAAACCACAAATGTAATAGGTAGGCTTAGAGAGAGAGAGAGAGAGAGAGAGAGAGAGAGAGAGAGAGAGAGAGAGAGAGAGAGAGAGAGAGAGAGAGAGAAGAGAGAGAGAGAGAGAGAGAGAGAGAGAGAGAGAGAGAGAGAGAGAGAGAGAGAGAGGCAGAGCAACTATAAAAAGAACAAGGAAGAAATTTTTTTTACGATATAAGCTATTAGGTAAGCGAAAATAATCCACAGGAACTATTGTGACTAAGGGTTTCCTTATCGAACACAGGATATACCTGCGAGTATACATAAGTAAGACATAATGAGAATTTCACTGGTAAACTGTACTGGATACCTTTAAGCTACTTATTACTCCAATACATCATACTCAGAGAGTTCCATGGTGTATACGAAAACTGCAGTTTAATAACTTCTATACATTACAACTAACAGACAATTCACTCGTGACTGTATTATTATTATTCTTATTATTATATTATTATTATTATTATTATTATTATTATTATTATTATTATTATCATTATTATTATTATTATTTATTAAGTAAGTAATTAAGAGAGATACTTTCTATTTACAATAAAATTATAGGAACTTTTTATGTTGCCGCACTTGACGAGGAAACCAGCGAAACTGCTTTTTATCGAAATAATCTACCACACCAATCCACTTCCTACAGTAGTTTAACCGGTATCAGAAAGCTAGACACCAGACTATAGCGCCCAAGGAAGGAAATAAAAGCCTAAACGTGCCAGGCAGTCAAATAGTAGAAAGCATCCCCTTCCAAGGGCTAGCCTACATACTAGAGGCGTATTTTCAAAAGGTCGTCTGATGAGCCCGTAATATTTAACCTGCTTTCATAAACTCATGATATATGTATTTCTAACTATAATAAAAAATAATAATAATAATAATAATAATAATAATAATAATAATAATAATAATAATAATAATAATAATAATAATAATAATAATAATACGTAGCATCAAAATGAAGTTATACATAAAATATAAAATTCCAAAACCAAAAGTCTAGGGCACGATTAAATTAGAGGGACTCCACGACAGTGCCAGCTTACGAAGAAAAAGTGAAAGTAAAGCCGTCTTGGGATCGGTAATAAAACTCAGACAGGAGAGAGAGAGAGAGAGAGAGAGAGAGAGAGAGAGAGAGAGAGAGAGAGAGAGAGAGAGAGAGAGAGAGAGAGAGAGAGAGAGAGAGAGAGAGAGAGAGAGAGAGAGAGAGAGAGAGAGAGAGAAAAAAAATTTTAATGAGTACCTAAAAATATGACATTTAGCTACCAAACTGTTTACTGCCTTATAACAATAATGATGAACCAAGAATCCTTACACGAACTGAAAAGAGACAGTGCGACATGATCAACAAAAAAGAACGACATGTATGTGTTGGCTGTGCCAACAGGAGAATTCAGAATGAGTCACCAAAGGAAATACAGCGAAGCACATTTCGACGAAGACCACGTAAGGTAGCTGCGAAAGTTTCAGGTATATTTTCTTCCCAATATATTGCTTTACTAAAGTGCTCACATACATTTAATCTCTCTCTCTCTCTCTCTCTCTCTCTCTCTCTCTCTCTCTCTCTCTCTCTCTCTCTCTCTCTCTCTCTCTCTCCTTGTATGGAATTTCTTGCCTGATTTCATCTTCGCCCACATACAATCTCAGACTCACAATCAAAATATCAAGAAAGAATCGGCTGGCTTTACTAACGCAATGATTAACTCTAATTGCTCTACGGTTACTTTCGATAAAAATACCAGGTATCCTCAACCCTTCGGTAGACTGAAGTAAGACATCGTGATATTCTCCTTTTCTTTATAAGTATGGTACCATATAATAAACTGGACTTTCATTTTTTTTTTCCTTCAGTGTACTTGGTAGCGCCTTGACATAGTAACTATGCATCTTAGGTTCGAATGCCAGTCAGGGGCAAAATATGATTGTATTCACATAGGTTAATGTGTTTATTTGAGTATCATTAATGCCTATATAGCATGGGATTTGAATCAAATGCAAAAACAAAGCTACGAGTGAGGTTGGGAAGAAGCTGTAAAATGAATAATAAGGCATTCAGAAAAAATGCGCTCATCCCTAGTATAGCAGTTGGCTGTAAGATTTGCTTCTTCTTTAGACCATCAGTGGTGTAGTTGGTAGCACCTTGCAATAGCAATATGTGTCTTAGGCTCGAATTCCTAGTCAGGGGTAAAATATGGTTATGTTTTCACATATGCTAATAAGCTTATTTGAGTAGTATTGATGCCTATATAGCATGGGATTTGAATTAAATGCGAAAACGAAGCCACGCGTGAGGTTGGGAAGAAGCTGTAATATGAACAAAAAGGTATCCAGAAAGAATGAGCTCATTCCTAGTATGGCAGCTGGCTGTAAGATTTGCTTCTTCTTTAGCACCTTCAGAGGTGTAGTTGGCAATGCCTTGGCATAGCAACTGTGTCTTAGGTTCCAATCCCAGTCATGGGGAAAATATGATTCATATACATATATATATATATATATATATATATATATATATATATATATATATATATATATATATATATATATATATATACACACACACACACCCACACATATACACAGGTTATAGTTTGAAGATTTGTAGGAAATCTTTTTTGCAGGATGTGATGAAGTGCTCTCTTAGTGTAAGCATAGTTGATTATTGGAACCTGTTAAGTAAGGAAGCTGTATATGCTATAAATGTATTCATATTTCAAGGACACACACATGACACAGCCCCCCCCCCCAAAATAAAAAATCGACCAGGAGACGGGAACTTACGAGTACAGGGCTCTTTCCCGTATATACGTATATTCTTCTGTTCTCGCTGATGCCATAACCATTTTATGTCCAGAGATTCCCTTACTTTCATACACACACACACACACACACACACACACACACACATACACACACTACACACACTACATACATACATACATACATACATACATACATACATACATACATACATATATATATATATATATATATATATATATATATATATATATATATATATACAGCATAATTTCTATATATCTGCACTGTATAGTATAAAATTCCTATCTCATCACCAGAAGCCTATAACTGTACAATGTTACAAGATTGAACGTAAATGTCTTTGCGGTTTTTTCCCAATATTTGGTTGTTTGTTTGTCTGCCACTTAATGTGTCGCTATTAATCCCCAATATAAGGTGGACACTGGCAGAATGCAGCATGAATATTAAGGCTAGATGCCCTTCCAAACGCCCCATGGTGCGCTCGAACACGGGGTTACTTCCCTATTTGAGTGCTCTAACCACTGCGCTAAAGTGATTTTGCCTATTTAAATTTTTTACTAGGTGTCACACAGTTCTCTCTGATACCACTTCCTTATACTTTGTCATGTTTTTTTATTTTTGTGATAAAAAAAAACTGAAATGCAAAGCAATGGGCCTATGACAGAGGGAAGCTAATAATGAAGTCTTTTACTAAAATCTGAATGGGGAAACAACCACTTGAGGAAACACAATAATCGACAATGACACCCAACTTGTTCAAGTTCTATTAGAGTAACAAATGAGTACGTATATAGAAAAACATAGGCGAATGGAACCTTAAATATATTAACTTGGAAACAACCAGATGTAGTTAACACACATTTTACGTCAACAAATCCAAATTCTCACAAAACAATTGTTGAGCGGACCTGCTTAGAGGTTGGACGAGGAAACATTTGTGTCAAGTTACATCTCATGTGTTCACTCCACTAAACATAATACTGCTAATGTTATGTCTTATCGGCACTGCGAGGTTTTTTTTTTTTAAGATATTGTCTCCAGCCCATAATAAATCCTGTATAGTTAGGTCACCTTATTCAATCGCAAAAAAATTTAGTAATATTCATGTATAAAAATAAATAGACTTTCTAAAGTGAAAAACAAAAACTAATAAAAGAATTATTTTATTGGAAACTAATTTCATTCAGTACTTACGACTATATTACTGTCTTTAACAATAAAAAAATAAAAATAAGAATGGAACGATGTCGACAAGAAATAAAGTTAAAATTGGAAATATATAAGTACAGAGGAGTAGAAACGTTGGTGCTTAACAACAACATTCCTCTCATTACGTATATAAAAGAGGATGGGTGATGTTGAAAAACATATTTCTTAAAAAGCTTTTGCATGAAGTAAGAAAACATTACCTTTACCGCTAAGTAGAATAAAAGAAGATATTCCATCTGTAAAACATTAACTTCATCCGCTAAGTAGCATGTAAGAAGATATTAAATTATTAACCTCATCCGCTAAGTAGCGTGTATGAAGATATTCTTACGGATCAGAGCGAGCATAGCCGTGTAGCCAATCAGCAGCTTCTCCGTCATTCTCATACCTCAACATTAAAGTCAAAATAAAACAACACAACAAAGTCGTCATCAAAGTTCTATTTCACACCCAGAGCCATCGCATGCAAGTGGAAGTCTAGAGATGAAAACCTCATGGTGAAACCTACAAGATAACTGTATATAATGTTCCTCGCTCAAAGGCCAATGAGTGACCCTCTTCTTCAGCTCACCTTGGCAAGAGTAAGACTACCTCGAAGCCAAGCGAGGAGCATGGATATGGCTAGGGTGTAGTGATAGAGCATAAATAAACATTATATACGTATAGGCCCCAGCTCGTGGATCCCTGTCTCCCCAAGTAAAAAAAAAAACCTGGCTTACTTTTTAACTACAGATTTGCCTATGTCTGTACGTGATTATTGTTTATCCTTTAGTTTTTAAGTAATACCAGTGAGAGAGAATAATGAGCGCCAAACGATAAAACGAGCTTTAACAGCTAAAATAAACATTAAAAAATGTGTAAACGGCTATTTTAAACCTCGTTTTATGTAATCATCTCATACTGAATCCATCCCTACCCCTCTGGATGATTACTACTGTTCTCTTATATGGAGCAAGCTATACGGCATAGCTTTCGGAAAATACATTGAAATAAATTTAATCCCTTCCATTATACATTGATTTTCAAGTATCTCCCCAAAAAAAGATTTAAAAAAAAATATGGCATGCTTCTGAGTAAGACTGAGATGAACTAAAAGCATCCGCCATTTTCTTCCAATCCATAAGTAAAAAGAGAGTATTGAAACATACGTGTATTAATAGAGGTTGTAAGCTACTGCATTAGCAGAGACGAAATCATACGTAATTAAGCTAAAGAATCGAATTCACGGTGAAAAATCAGGAATGATGGAGTTAGCTTCTATCAATACATAAATTGTAGAACTCCATATAACGTCATTAATGTACAACAATTTAGCAACAAACGTACACAACACCCATGGTAACTAGAACGCATTGCACTACTAATTTCTATGTAAAGCTAGAAGTGATTGAGCAACTTTTGTTAACATACAAATAAACTGTATCTCTACATATTATAATATTCATGTACAACATCTTAGCTATAGACGTGAACACTGCCCATGATAACCAGATATTCGCTATATTTTATGATGATGAAACTAACTTACAAGTTACATATTCTATTTAGTTTAATGGGGGTTTACACGGTCAAACGGTTCGCCGAACGAGGTTCGACTGACAAGTGTTGGAAGTGATGTTCGAACGTGTGAACGGAGTATATGGTTGTCGAACACGTTCCGTGTTCGACAACCAAATACCCTGTTCACACGTTCAAACATCACTTCCAACACTTGTCTGTCGAACCGCGTTCGACGAACTGTTTGACCGTGTAAACCCCCCTTAACATTCATCTTCAACGCATGCCTTTAAAAAAACGAACTGCTGAACTTTTTTTTTATATAAATAAATTTTCCGTTGTATATGCATTTAGATCCGGAAATGGTAAGATTAGACTCCTACACGTCCTATACGAGTCTGTTATGTTTTCAGTTATCATATACCAACAATGGGCGATAAGATGTCACACATTTCACTAGAGAATTTACACAACATACCAAATGGCGGTAGTTTTCATGGCAATATTTCGCCGAAAAGCTTGTCATAATCCCATGGTAAGGATATTCGACACTAGTATGAGTCACTCGTCCCAGTCACGTCACAGGATAAGAACACTTAATGATATCCTTCAAGAAACTTTGACTAAGAAAAGAATATCCACAACGGAAGGACGTTTATATTGGGAATGTTAAAAGAAGCAAGACTCGTCTTTACATTTTTTCCTTTTATCTTGCCCCACAATAAACCAGCTTCATACGAAATATAATAATAATAATAATAATAATAATAATAATAATAATAATAATAATAATAATGTTCGTTGTTCTGGTTTTACGTCACGGACTCCCTTTTCAACCAAGGGCTAGGACGGTTACCTTCTTACGAAGGACTTGTTTTGGCAGATGTAATCGTCACCCTGAGTGCATGCCCTTGCTAACCTCAGACCGTGACGGGGAGTAAGCCCTCGACCTGACGCCTCAGAGTCGCGGACGCTACCGTTTCAGCCACGGTGACTACAATAATAATAATAATAATAATAATAATAATAATAATAATAATAATAATAATAATAATAATAAATAATAATAATAATAATAATAATAATAATAATAATAATAATAATAATAATAATAATAATAATAATAATAATAATAATAATAATAATAATAATAATAATAATAATAATAGAAGAAGAAGAAGAAGAAGAAGAAGAAGAAGAAGAAGAAGAAGAAGAAGAAGAAGAAGAAACCTGCTTTATAAGGAATATAATAATTATAATAATAATAATAATAATAATAATAATAATAATAATAATAATAATAATAATAATCGCCCCAGTACTTGCAGGTGTAAATTTTAACTATTTTATATTCTGCAAAAACTAGAACGCATAAGACTTAAGTAGTAGTATATGCCGTTTTTTTTTTTTTTTTTTTTGCTACTTGATAAGTATGCGGGCGGCATTATACTCGTATGCGCTGCCTACATCACCCACCCACCTATTCGTTTGAACAGGAACGAGTAGGGTTCGCTCATTTCCCGTTATCATATTCATAAAATCTATACATACTGAAAATAAAGACACATAAACAAAGACCACAATCACCCTGGTAATGAGGGCAGAGGGAGTCAAATAATGCTCTTCTCACACACTATGCTACATATCTCCTCCCTTTTTTACTCTCATTTCATAACCATTCAGTCAGAGATCGAATGACCTACTTGATCGGGTTAACCTGATAATCCTCAACGATACAGAAAAAGACACTGGAGACAATAATAATAATAATAATAATAATAATAATAATAAATATGTAAAGTATTATATAATCACATATAGCCTATCTATCCGTATAATAAATTACATAACACAATTACAGTACTTGGATGGGCTAACAACACAAGTACGTTTGATTTAAAAATGTTGCTTAAAACTAATTCTATATCCATTAGCAGTTGCAACTATACCCCTAGAAGAAGTCATAATAAAATTTTGCTACCTGAATACTGCTCCTTTCATTAATATTTATTATCATCAGTCCTACTATAATTAAAGGGAGACAGCGTGTTAATTGCTGTTATGTAAAAGAGAATGTAAGGGTTGTTATAAACAGCCACAATTCAAGAGTTTTGCAATTTCAACGCCAGGTGCACGTCAACACAATTCATTATACAGTATGTAGTTGGAGTAACAGTAAGAGGTAACCATGAGGGGTCAAAAAGGTGACTATTTTCGACCGTACCTATAAAGTAACACCGAGAAAACAATCAGGTTAATTTAAGGCGACGAGTTCTGTTACATTTTATTCACTTTTAAATGAAGAACATATTCATTACAACTACGAAAACAGGTAAGGCACTAACTAATATTCACGTGAATGGATAATATTAAGTTAGGGCAGATTAGCGTTGGAGGAGGGGGAGGAGAGAGCGGAAACCTAGACTGACACGATTAAAGGATAAAAGCGAAAGGTGAGGGGGGTTGAAAATGAAAAGGAAGATCTGCAGGTTAACAGGAAATATGTTAAAAGGGACATCTCACAGGAATTTACAGCATACTGCAATAATAATAATAATAATAATAATAATAACGCTCAAAGTTTAAGGAATAAGACAAAGTTGATCACTTATCAAAAACAACTGTTTAGAGTATTAGTAAATATCACAAATACCGATTTACATACTATATATATATATATATATATATATATATATATATATATATATATATATATATATATATATATATATATATATATATATATATAACGGTATGATATTACTAAGGCTCAGGTTTCGAAAATATAATCAGGAACAGCTTTACTCAAAATGTCAAATTTGATAATTGTATGCAAATGCAAGTTTCGACAGAGAATACCTTACAACACGATACACTCCCAAGATGTTACTGTCCATCCAGGCAAATAAATAAAGCAACAACTGAAATAATTTAAATAAAGCAACAACTGAAACAATAGTGTAATTAAAAAATAGTTACAAATAATTTTACCACGCTGAGAAATACCAGAAACCGTATTTGTGTGTGTGTGTGTGTGAGAGAGAGAGAGAGAGAGAGAGAGAGAGAGAGAGAGAGAGAGAGAGAGAGAGAGAGAGAGAGAGAGAGAGAGAGAGAGAGAGAAAGAAATAAGACCTCGATAATTGTTTTACTGACTCTACGACCTTAGTGAACTAATTACCGTTCAGATAGCAAGACAACGCCTTTTGATGAAATCATGTTCCCCATTATGTATATTTCTCTCATACTGGTTCTCGCTCAGTTGTGAGTGACATTTGATGCTAATGTGTACATGTACACACCAAGATTATTTTACCACATGTATAATTAAACATACCAATGCATTAACAAAGATGTTATTTTAATAACACTACGAGAGAGAGAGAGAGAGAGAGAGAGAGAGAGAGAGAGAGAGAGAGAGAGAGAGAGAGAGAGAGAGAGATTCTTAAGTAATTCTATAAATGACGATCATTTTTTTAACTAATGGCCGTTTCAAAACTAAAGTGCCACAACCTAGGCTTAGTGAAGTTAGTTAAAACTGTCAATATGATGTTTGAAGAAGAGCTTTCCGTGTATGGGTAAAATGATGGCATTAATTTGTAAATTCGGGTAATCATTGGATCACGTATAACTGTTGGCGGATTGACTTGCTGCACTTAGGGAAAATGGCAACTATTGGAGGTTAAGTATTTCTCGTTGTAAAAAAAAAAAAACAGGCAATTAAAAACTTATTAAAGCTACAGTGAATAAAATAAACAATACATTGACACAATAATTCGAGTTAAAATGGATGAATATTTGTTAGTTACTGTGGCAAAGGATTAATCACTATTCATGCAGGGTTGCTAATGCAGTGCGAGGCCTAGAGTCTACGAGCTATAAAGAATCCTCCTCGTACTCTGATATTGCAAAAAAAAAAAAAAAAAAAAAAAAAAAAAAAGCACCTCCAACACTTGCCATCGACTGTGAAAAAGAACCCTTAGCTTCTGCGCTATATGTGGGTGTCTCTACAAGTAAACAATACATTATACTGTGAGTTATGTTCGTGGGAGACAAGCCTATACCTCACTACATTGCTCTTTTGGGCTATATCTTGCCAAAGCTGATAAAAAATATTATTCGAATTAAATCACAAATCTACTTAGAAAATGAAAGCGATCAGACCATAAATATTATCATAAAAATATGCCAAGTATGTAAGAGGCGTGAGTTTATCGTGGGAAGGAATGGGTGTTGCCCTAATTTACACCTAGCAAGGTATGGATGAGATCATGATATGCCCTGAAACCCTTGGTCCCTTTGTGCCCATGATGCCCAACATACACATATAACCCACGCATAAAAGGGAACGAGTGAGTTGCCTCCTTTACGTACCTAACTATCGAGACTAATTAACGCCAGTCAATTACTTAACCAACTCCAATTTGACAGTTAGGTGAAGGGAGAAGGGGGTTTCCGCAGAAAATGTCGTGGATTATCATTTAACCAACGTGTACAGTAAGCCGGAAGCACTGTGACCATTCTACCTTGAAAAGGCTTAGTTTGTTTTTTTAGAAAAACCTCGCTATAATGAATTTTAATTCTATGGCAAAGGTAAACTTTGTCACAAAGAATTTCCTTTTCATCTACATATGGCGATTAGAAAAAAATTTACATACTCAATAAAAACATACTCCACATAAGGGTGGAACAGATTATTATTCCTATAACACCATTAAAATTTCCAATCAAAGGTTATTTTTTCCAGCTTCGTTTTTATATACCTCTTCCATTCTTGAATAAAATTTCGTCCACTTGCAATTCTACATTTCAGCAGTGGTTGCATAACTTTTCACAAGATAAACAAGAATGCAAACAACTGCAATAGTAAGAGAACAAGTCCCCAAGTGCCTCTTTGATCTAAAAACAAATCTCGATACACATCTTTGCATTTGTTAACGTTCGCTCCACTAGAGAATAACAATAACAATACTCAGAATATCTTACCTCTCTTTCTACATGATACATCACAGAACACATTTAACGAAATATCCCATCGTACGTCCTCACCGCACTACGTCTAAGTGACATCTGCCAGCCAGGGGCTGCAGCTGTGCTCGATACGTTTTGAATCTTTCGGTGGTGTTTCTAAATTCTGAAGGTTCGTTCAATGATGGCGGGGTGGATGGATACTGGTCTCCTTTCAGGGCCTTTTGTCACGGGGGTGGATACCAGGCATCATGCCATAGGAATGGAATACCTCCGGTCCTGAGGAGATGGGAGGGATGAAGGGGAAATGGCCATTCACTTCGTCTGGCAACGGAACGTTTTCTAAGTGGCATTTAGAAAACGAGGTTCAACGGAGAGGCTTAGGAAGTCTCGTAATTTATTGTTCATATTCATTCGTAAAATCCTAGTATGGTTGAGTACGGGCAGAAAATTTGTATGTACTGCATGAGCAAACAACATTTAAATACCGTAACGTTATCAAAACTATATACACCGGAAAAGAAAAAGACTTACAGAAAAATCATAAAAATTCTATGTAAAATAATGGGTGCAATGAATTATATTTAATATGGTGAATTATATTTGAAGTGGACCAAAAACAATAATTCAATTCCCTTGTAAAAACGGACGCTAATCCAAATATTTCCTGAACATTATGGGAATAATAAAATACACTAATTAACGTATATACTACACGTGTTGAGTGTGTAATAATGTTTATCAATCTGAAGACGTCAATATTTTCTTTCCCTACAAATGTAATTTGGCTCAACAGTTACTATTAGCTTAAGAGCATCTCTAGTTTAACTAACATTAATGTGACTTAAGCAATACCTATAATACATAAACTGAAATAACAGATTTTGCGATTTTATTCAATGGCGCGAAAATGCTTAACAATGATTCCAGTAATGTACAAAATTCGGCATGCTCTGGATACCTCTTATTATGAAAGCCTTTATTCTTTCTTCTCTATCGTCTAACTTGCCCAGTTCCTATAGAGGGAAACACACATATATTATATATATATATATATATATATATATATATATATATATAATATATATATATATATATATATATATATATATATATAATATATATATATATATATATAATATATATATATATATATATATATATATATATATATATATATATATATATATATATATATATATATATATATATATATATATATATATATATATATATATATATATATATATATATATATATATATATATATATATATATATATATATATATATATATATATAATATTATTATTATATATATATATATATATATATATATATAATATATATATATATATATATATATATATATATATATATATATATATATATATATATATATATATATAAATATATATATATATATATATATATATATATATATATATATATATATATATATATATATATATATATATATATATATATATATATATATATATATATATATATATATATATATAAATTATTATTATTATTATTATTATTATTATTATTATATATATATATATATATATATATATATATATATATATATATATATATATATATATATTATAATTATTATTATATATATATATATATATATATATATATATATTATTATTATTATTATTATTATTATTATTATTATTATATATATATATATCTATATATATATATATATATATATATATATATATATATATATATATATATATATATATATATACAATACATAATATATATATAAATATATATATATATATATATATATATATATATATATATATATATATATATATATATATATATATATATATATATATATATATATATACTGTATATATAAAATATATATATATATATATATATATATATATATATATATATATATATATATATATATATATATATATATATATATATATATATATATATACTGTATATATAAAATATATATATATATATATATATATATATATATATATACTGTATATATAAAATATATATATATATATATATATATATATATATATATATATATATATATATATATATATATATATATATATATATATATATATATATATATATATATATATATATATATATATATATATATATATATATATATATATATATATATATATATATATATATATATATATATATATATATATATATATATATATATATATATATATATATATATATATATATATATATATATATATATATATATATATATATATATATATATATATATATATATATATATATATATATATATATATATATATATATATATATATATATATATATATATATATATATATATATATATATATATATATATATATATATATATATATATATATATATATATATATATATATATATATATATATATATATATATATATATATATATATATATATATATATATATATATATATATATATATATATATATATATATATATATATATATATGTGTTTATATATATATATATATATATATATATATATATATATATATATATATATATATATATATATATATATATATATATATATATATATATATATATATATATATATATATATATATATATATATATATATATAGATGTC
The DNA here is from genome assembly GCA_037179515.1 of Halocaridina rubra. Classification (NCBI taxonomy): domain Eukaryota; kingdom Metazoa; phylum Arthropoda; class Malacostraca; order Decapoda; family Atyidae; genus Halocaridina; species Halocaridina rubra. The sequence goes on from JAXCGZ010000325.1 coordinate 39,404, forward strand.
GCATGACTGAAGTCGTGCTGAAGCCAGAATCTGAAACTGTAACAAGTCGTGAAGAGAAACGTGAGAGGCTAGAGGTCAAGGGTGAAATAGAATACTCTCCCAATTGTTTTTCTTCGGTACGGTCAATGTTTGTAGAAAGTGTCAAGGAGATATATGACTGGACCCATGGGACTTAGCATCTGGCATCAAGTACCTGAAGAGGATGGGAAAGGCCAAGAAGTTAGCCATTTCCAAAACCACAAGAAACACAAACATTTGACCCGTACGTATGTACATGCCCTGGAGAGATACCCAATAGCCACGCTCTGACCTGGAACTTTTCCGTTCTATAGGCCAACTGAAATAGCCCATCCCCCAAGAGGAGGGACCTCCCTTGGAACCTGAAGGCAATTGGCAGAAGTAGATTTAGCGACACGCCCTGCCCTTTGGGGTATTTCAAGCATCCCCATGGCAGCCAGAGAGCAGTCAGAGAGCGACAGTCAGTTAGAATCTTACCCGGGGCACGAATAGATCATAGATTGTGATAGTCATAGGGTGAGGGGCATTGAGGCGTCGAATGTGTTGTACTCTAGAATAAATTAAGATAAAGGAATCACC